>PVJN01018772.1:0-38437 GCA_004026805.1 Lasiurus borealis
ACAGAATAAACTGGTGAATATAATAGAATCAGGAGCACAGAAAGGGAGTGGACTGATAATTCTCAGGGGGAAAGGGGTGAAGGGTGTACAGGGAGAGACTGGACAAAAATCATACACCTATGGATGAGGTCAATGGGAGGGAACTAAGGGCAGAGGGAGGGGTGGGAGCTGGGTGGAGGGGTGCTATGGAGGGGAAAAAGAGAAACAAATGTAATAATCTGAATAATAAAGATTTAATTTAAAAAAATAAATAAGCCAAAGGAAAATCATTTGGGCAAAAATAAAAAGAATCCAAAGTCAAATTTATAGAACAATTCCTTTACTAACTTTTGGTCGAGAATGTTTATATATTTTCAGAAAAACAGCTCCAAGACCATGTGAATTCCTACAACAGAGAATGCTCCAGCTATGAAGACAAGAGGAGAAACAGTCCAGAGATGAAAGATGCTGACGACACCTTGCCATCCTAACAGTCAGCAGCTGTGCATTGATGCAGGTTGCCCAGAACCAAAGCAGAGAGGGTCAGACCTGCATTGCCACCATTTGTCCACCATCCAGAACTGAAATATCATTGCTAACATGTACACTCAAAAAAACTGTTGGACATTGAAACTGGGACTCAAAGGACTGTTGGTCCAGTGAGAAAGATACTATAGACTTATTCATTTACCTCTTAGCATAGCCATTGTTGCTTGTCTTATTTTTTGTTCCTAATATGTATTTCTAGTCTGCAGATGCAAGATTTTTTAGAGGAAAGAAAACGGGGGAGATGCCGGAAACCAAACATTGTTCTCACTAAATGGATGTAAACAGGATGCCAGAAGGCTGGTCAACCTTAACTGCTGAAAGGTCACTCACTGTTTAATTGAAACATTGTTGGCTGAAGCAACCTCTACCTGTTTGTTTCATGTTAATTTCTGTTTTGTTATTTCCTGCCTAAAGGCTAGGGGTGTGTCCCAAAGCCTTAATAAAAGGGAGAAAATGGCCAGGGCAAATGGTAGTCCTTTCCACCAGAGGAAGGCTCCCGCCTGGCCCCCCAATATCACCAAAAAAATAAAAAAAATAAAAAATAAAAGCAGAAAAACTAATAGAAAAAAGTAAAAGGCTGGTTCATGGGGGAAAACAATCAATAAAATTGATATAGCTCTATTTACTTTGATCTAGAGAAAAAGAGAGAAGAAACAAATTGCTATACTAAGGATCAACATTATAAACCCTAGAAATACTAAAAGGATAAGTAGATGTTATGAACTCAATAGTAAGCTACTCCTGCTTACTAAAAAAAAGTAATGCTCAGAAAAAAAATGAAAATTTATAGGGGTTCCTATATAATAAAGAGCTAAGATGCTAATTAAACTCAACAACAGAAGGACCATCTGTATGACCTTCCGGATGAAGCCTAGGCTGCAATTTGGAAACAGCCTAGGTGCCCCTCAGCAGATGAGTGGATCAGAAAACTGTGGTACATCTACACAATGGAATTCTATGCTGCCATTCAAAGGAAGGAATTCTTACCATTTGCAGCAACCTGGTTGGAAATGGAGAGCCTTATGCTTAGTGAAATAAGCCAGTCAATGAAGGAGAAGCATCACATGATCTCACACATTTGTGGATAATAAACAACATTATAAACTGATGAACAAAAGGATAGATACAGAGGCAGTAAAGCATCAAACAGACTGAAATTACAGCAGGAAGATTAAGGTTACATGAGGTAGATAAGAGATCAATCAAAGGACTTGTATGCATGTATATAAGCATAACCAATGAACATAGACACTGGGGGGTTGGGTTATGCCTGGGAGGGAGGGGGCAATGGGGAGATATGTTCAAAAAATAATAATAAAAGATAAAATCCAAAATGTAAAAAAACAAAACGAAAACAAAACAAAACAAAACAGAAAGCAGAAAACAATATAAAAATATCAATGAAACAGCAACAACAAAAAAAAAGAATTTCCAAGAAGGAAACTAAACAGTACACCAGAGAATATTTTAAAAAATAAAATTCAAGAAAACTCTTTCCTCTTAATTAATAAAACCTTAAAACACACTGAAAAGACACCTTATACCCTAGGAAAAAAATGACCCAAAATGGGCTAACATAAAGACATTCTAGTACAACTACTAGGCTGTTTCCAAATTGTAGCTATTGTGAATTGTGCTGTTATGCACATAGGGGTGCATAAATCCTTTCTGATTGGTGTTTGTGATTTCTTAGGATAAATTCCTAAGAGTGGGATTACAGGGTCAAATGGGAGATCCATTTTTAGTTTTTTGCTGTGCAAAAGCTTTTTATTTTGATGTGGTCCCATTTGTTTATTTTTTCTTTAGCTTCCATTGCCTTTGGAGCAGTATCAGTGAAGAAGTTCTTTCAGCATAAGTCTGAGATTGTGCTGCCTGTGAATTCCTCTAGTATTTTTATGGTTTCCCTTCTAATGTTTAGTCCTGTATCCATTTTGAGTTTATTTTTGTATTTGATGTAAGTTGGTGGTCCAGTTTCATTTTTCTAGCATGTATCTGTCCAATTTTCCCAACACCATTTATTGAAGAGGCTATCTTGGCTCCATTGTATGTTCATGCCTCCTTTGTCAAATGTTAGTTGAGCATAGTGGTTTAGGTGGATGTCTGGATTCTCTATTCTATTCCATTGGTCTATATGTCTGTTCTTGTGCCGGTACCAGGCTGTTTTGAGAACAGTTGCTTTGTAATATAGCTTGAAATCTGGTATTGAGATCCCACCTACTTTATTATTCTTTCTCAGAATTGCTGTGGCAATTCGTGGTCTTTTTTTGTTCCAGAAGAATCAATAAAAAATTCTTTCTAGGTCTGTGAAATATGTCGTTGGTATTTTAATGGCTAGTGCATTGAAACTATGGATTGCTTTGGGTAGTATGGATATTTTAATGATGTTGATTCTCCCAATCCATGAGCATGGTATGCTCTTCCATCTGTTAACATCTTCCCCTATCTCTTTTTTCAGTGTCGTGTAGTTTTCTACATATAGGTCTTTTAACTCTTTAGTTAGGTTTATTCCTAGGTATCTTAATTTTTTGCTGCAATGGTAAATGGGATTGCTTTTTTAGTCTCTCTTTCTGTAATTTCACTATTAGTGTATAGAAATGCCACAGATTTCTTGGTATTAATTTTTTATCCTGATACATTGCAAAATTCATTTATTAAGTCAATTAGTTTTGGGATGGAGTCCTTCGGGATTTTTATGTACAGTATCATGTCATCTACAAATAAGGACAGCTCTCCTTCTTCTTTTCCAATTTGGATGCCTTTTATTTCTTCTTCTTGTCTAATTGAAATGGCTAATACTTACAGTACTATGTTGAAGAGGAGAGGTGATTGTGTGCATCCCTGTCTTGTTCCTGTTCTTAGGGGATATGGTTTTAATTTTTGCCCATTGAGTATGTTAGCTGTGGGCTTATCATATATGGCTTTTATGATGTTGAAGTATGATTCTTCTATTCCCACTTTGCTGAAAGTTTTTATCAAGAAAGGGTGTTGGATTTTGTCAAATGCTTTTTCTGCAACAATTGATATAACTATGTGATTTTTATCTATCAATTTGTTTATGTGATGTATCACATTTATTGATTTGCGGATATTGTACCATCCTTGCATTCCTGGGATGATTCCTACTTGGTCATGGTGTATGATCTTTCTGATGTACTGCTGGATACGATTTGATAGAATTTTGTTGAGGATTTTGGCATCTATGTTCATGAGAGATATTGGCCTATAATTCTTTTTCATTGTGTTGTCTTTATGTGGTTTTGATATTAGGGTGATGATGGCTTCATAGGAGGTGTTTGGAAGTGTTCCTTCTTCTTGAATATTTATGAATAGTCTGAGGAGGATAGGTATTAATTGTTCCTTGAATGTTTGGTAAAACTCTCCTGTGTAGCCATCGGGTCCTGGGCTTTTGTTTGCTGGAAGCTTTTTCATGACTGCTTCAATTTCTTCCATAGTTATTGGACTATTGAAACGTTTAGATTCCTCCATATTGAGTTTTGGAAGGTTATATTTTTCTAAGAATATATCCATTTCTTGCAGGTTGTCCAATTTGTTGGAATAAAGTTGTTCATAATATTTTTTAATAATCCTTTGTATTTCAGTGGGGTCCGTTGTTATTTCTCCTCTTTCATTTCTGATTTTGTTTATTTGGGTCTTCTCTCTTTGCTTCTTGGTGAGCCTGGCTAGAGGTCCATCAATCATGTTTATCCTTTCAAAGAACCAGCTCTTGGTTTTGTTGATCTTTTCAATTGTTTCTTTATTCTCCATGTTGTTTATCTCTGCTCTGATTTTTACTATTTCCTTTCTTCTGCTTACAGTGGGCTTTTCTGGTTGCTCTCTTTCTAGTTCTTTGAGTTGTAGGGTTAGGTAATTTATTACCATTGTTTCCTGTTTTTTTGTTGTTGTTGTTGTTTGTTTTTTTGTTTTTTTTGTGTGTTTTTTTTTACAGTAGGCTTGTAGAGCTATAACTTCCCTCTCAAGACTGCTTTAGCTGTGTCCCATAAATTTTGTATTGTTGTTTTGTCATTGTCATTTGTTGTCATGATGTTTTTTATTTTGTCTTTGATCTCTTTGGTTACCCAGTTGTTTAATAACATGCTGTTTTGTCTCCATGTGTTTGATTTCTTTCTATTGTTTTTATTATAGTTGATTTCCAGTTTTATGCCACTGTGGTCTGAGAAAGTGCTGGATATGATTTCTATCTTCTTGAATTTGAAGAGACTTTTCTGATGACCCAACATATGTTCTACCTTTAAAAATGACCCACGTGCACTAGAGAAGAATGTATATTCTGTGGCTTTAGGGTAAAATGTTCTGAAGATGTCAATTAATTCCATTTGGTCTAGTGAGTCATTTAAGACTGATGTTTCTTTGCTGATTTTTTGTTTAGAGGATTAGTCCAGTGTTGACAGTGGGGTATTAAAGTCTCCTACTATGTTTGTATTGCTGTCAATATCTCCCTAGGAGTTTTTTTTTTAATGTATTTAGGTGCTCCTATATTGGGTGCATATATGTTTACCAGGGTTATTTCTTCTTGTTGGATTGTTCCCTTTAGCATTATGAAGTGGCCTTCTTTATCTCTGGTTATGTCCTTCACTTTGAGATCTAATGTGTCAGATATTGGTATTGTAACCCCAGCTTTCTTTTCATTTCCATTTGCCTGAAATACCATCTTCCATCCCTTCACCCTCAATCTGTATGCATCTCTTTTTCTGAGGTGGGTTTCTTATAGACAGCAGATATATGGATCATATTTTCTTATCCAATTGGTTACCCTATGTCTCTTGATTGGAGCATTTAACCCATTTACATTTAAAGTTAATATTGATAGTACTTATCTGTCGCCATTTTTAGTCTTTATCCCAGAGTTCCTTCTTCGCTTCCTATTTCTTTTTATTACAGCAGACCATTTAACATTTCTTGCATTGCTGGTTTGGAGGTAATATATTCCCTTAGTCCTTTTTTGTTTGTGAAGCTCCTGATTTCACCTTCAATTTTGATTGAAAGCCTTGCAGGGTATAGTATTCTTGGAGTCAGACCCTTCCTTTGCATGACTTTGTATATTTCATCCCATTCCCTTCTGGCCTGTTGAGTTTCTGTTGAGAAATCAGTAGCTAGTCTTATGAGGGTTCTTTTGTAGGTAACTTTCTTTTTCTCTCTGGCCACTTTTAAGATTCTTACTTTGTCGTAGGTGTTTGCTAATTTAATTATAATGTGCCTTGGTGTCGGTTTTGTGGGGTTCATTTTGCTTGGGACTCTGTGAGCTTCTTGGATTTGTATGGGTTTTTTCTTTCCTATATTGGGGAAATTTTCTGTCAATATTTCTTCAAACAGGTTCCCTAATCCTTGCTCAGTTTCCACTCTTTCTGGAACCCCAATTATGTGGATGTTGTTTTGTTTCATGTTATCCCAAAGTTCCCTTAGGCTCTCCTCTTGCTTTTTAATTTTTTTTTCTAGAAGCTGCTGTACATGGGTGTTTTTTCCTACTGGGTCTTCTAGCTCACTGATGCAGTCCTCTGCTTCTTCTAATCTACTTTTCATGCTTTCTATTGAGTTCTTTAAAGCAGTGATGTCATTTTGCATTTCTTCTTGCTTCTTCTTCATTTCCTCTTGGGTCTTCTTCATTTCATCTTGGCTCTTACTCACATTGTCAATTTTGTTTTCCATTCTTTTCATCCACCTTATGATCATTTCTCTGAACTCTTTCTCTGCCAGGCTTATTTCTGCTTCTATTTTGTTTACTCCCTTTTCTGGTGATACCTGCCTTTCTGTCGTATGCAGGCTGTTTCTTCTTCTGCCCATAGTCTTTCTTCTCTGGTGTCTGGTTATGTAGTTCTCTCTCCTATGTTGATTCAAAGGCACAAACTACAACACGACCCGATACAGCACACAAGGCACTGAACAGAAATGTATTCCCAATGTTAATAATCACAAATAAGGTGACCACCAATGAAAGACAAAGTAGGGGTAAGTAGAGAAAGAAGAAGAGGAAAATGAGGAAAAAAGAAAGGAAAGAAGTGCCAAAATCAAATTGTGAGAGTGAGATAAAAATAAATAAATAAATGAACAAAAAATAAATAAATAAATAAATAAATAAATAAATAAATAAAAGGAGAAGAAGAAGAAAAGAGAAAGAGAAATAAAGTCAAAGAGAAAAGAAAGAGGATAAGAGAGAAAAGGCGACAAAATATAGATGTCAGGAGAAAATTCCAATAGAACAGTCACTAATCCCAACAAAGGCCAGAAACCATTACCTGGAGATTAATACAAACTACAAATAACAACTGGTGTCAAGGGAGGTGAGGGAAAAGAGGTAAAAAAAAAAAAAAAAAAAAAAAAAAAAAAAAAAAAAAAAAAAAAAAAAAAAAAAAAAAAAAAAAAAAAAAAAAAAAAAAAAAAAAAAAAAAAAAAAAAAAAAAAAAAAAAAAAAAAAAAAAAAAAGCAAACAAAAAGCAAAATAAAACAAGTAGAATAAGCTAAAACAATCTCATAAAAAAGTACAAAAAATCAATATAATCACTGTTCAGGCAAATAACAACAAAATGACATAGAAAAAAACAACTTTTTGGATAGTGAAGACAACAAGAGAGAAATTTCTATGAACTTGTAGTAGGGGATTTGAAATTAGATATATAAGTGGGGTGAAATTTTAACCAGGTAAAGAGAAAGAATAGGGAGAAACTAAAGTTAGAAAAGGGAAAGAGAAACAATGCCACAAAATGGGGAAAGTTAGGAGGAAAATGTTGGCATAAAGGTAGAGTTGAGTTGGAGTAAAATTATGCTAAAGGAAAGATGAAAATAGAATGTAGAACTCCAATCCTGAAGTAAAATGAAGAGAAAACAAAATGACACTTGTTTTTTTCCAAAAAGGTAAAATAATAATAGTAATAATACTAGTTGAAAACAAAACTGTAATAATTAAAAAGATAAAATCAATTGAGGAGGCAAGAAAAAAAGTTTTTTAATTAAAATATGTAAAAATGAAAAAATTTAAAAAAAGAAAAAAAATAGAATGGTCATTCACTTCCACTATTGCTCTGCTTGGCACTCCTGTTTCCCAGTAGGGAAGGTATTGCAGTTCCCTGTGTTCCACTGTTGGTGTTTTAATCTCTTTATTATTTTTTTGTGGTTATGTGAGAGTCAATTTGTGCATCATCCACTGGGTGGCAGTTTTTCTGGATTGACCTCTGAGACAAAGCACAGGACCTCTCTTGGCTGTGCTCAGATCCTGCTACCCTGTGGTTCTCAAAACCAGTTTGTGGGGATTTTGCAGCCAGGACACTATAATAACCCCCAGGCTGTCCTTCTGCCTCAGATCAAAATGAGTTGTTTTCTAGAGCTCCCCTTTTTTAACAGCTCTGAGAGTCCACTTCCACACTTAGGGATCATGCCCTGCCCCACATCCATGAACCTCTTTAGAGACAGCTTTCCCACAGCCCGGTTCTCACAGTGTGCTTGTATCTGTTCTGCGGGACAGGAGATCTCACCTTATCCCAAGCAAAATCTGACCTTTCCCTGTGTTGTGTGGATCTCCTCTGAGTCTGTGTGTCTGTGCCGATTGGAAAGCAGTGTTCTGTTTCCCTGGCTGTTCAGTGAGTGCTGCAGCTGCAGCTTTCAGACCACTGCAGACATCCACCTTTCTCTGCAAGATGGCACGGTCTTCACATTCGAGCTGGTGGCTCAGGCAGACAAAAACCCCATGGCAGTGGGGTTGCCTGGTCAGGAGAGCCCCGTCCAGCAGTTCCCCACCTTCTCCTGGAGGATAACTGACTCTTAACTTGCCAACAAACACTCCCAGTGTGACTCTCAGCTGATCTCTCTCCCTCTGCTCAGCGGCAAAGCTCCAGACGCATCTCTCTATTCCACCGCCATTTTTCCTCCTCCCTTTCTTGGAACTTCTTACTGTATATATGTTCACTGTTCTCTGCCTACTTTTTCTCTAAATATTTTGTTAGCTCTTTTTCCATTATTTTGGAGTTTTCACTTCTGCCATTCATTTAAAGACTATGGGGCCAGTGCACAAATTTGTGAACCTTGAAAGGAACTGTGGGCTGCAAGACTGTGGTGGACACAAGGACAGGTCTCAGACCATCCTCTGCACCTCCCTCAGCCCCTCCCACCATGGACCCAGGTCCCCTGTTTGCCTTCAGCCTCCCTCCCCCCACTGTCGCTCCCACATGCTGATGACACCAGCCCTGTTTGCTCCTGCTGACAGCACTGAGCGATTGGGGCTGGTGCCAGAAGAGGGTGCAAGTGGGGCTAGCACCAGCAGTGGGTGTGAAATGTGGCTACTGGCCCTGATTGCCCCTCAGGAATAGGGGGAGGTGGAGAAGCCTTGAGTGGGCGATCAAGGCCAGCAGCCATTGCTCACACCCACTGACAGTGCCAAGCGATCGGGGCAGGTGCCAGGCACTGTGAGCAGGTGTGAGTGCTAGGTGGGACCATAGCACGTGGGAACAAAGAATTTCCAGTAACCACTAGAATCTTGCCCTGATGACAGCAACCAGTACCCCCTCTAGGTATGGCATTCCCACTTTCCTATTCCACAATCTCACCATGGCCGATGTCCACCAGGTTCAGTGCTCTGCCACCTGCTACCAATGCCCACCACATTCTGTGTGTGCCTCCTGGTGGTCAGAACATGTCATAGCAACCATTTGTTTGGTTGTTTGGTTGTTCTTCTGTTCGGTCTATTTGCATACTAGGGTCTTATATTTATACTAGGGTCCCAGTGCATGAAATTTATGCATGAGGGGGGGCATGTCCTTCAGCCCAGCCTGCATCCTCTCCAATCTGGAATCCCCTCTCACAATCCAGGACTGTTGGCTCCCAACTGCTCTGCTGCCTGCCTTCCTGATTGCCCCCTAAACGATTCTGACTGCCAGCCTGATCACCCCCTGCCAGCCTGATTGATGCCTAACTGCTCCCCTGCCAGCCTGTTTGTCCCTAACTGCCCTCCTCTGCAGGCCTGGTTCCCTCCAATTGCTCTCCCCTGCAGACCTGGGTCCCCCCACAACTGCTCTTCCCTGCAGGCCCAGTCAGCCCCAACTTCCCTCCTCTTCTAGGCTGGTCACCTCTAACTGCCCTCCTCTGTGGGTTTGATCACCCCCAACTGCCCTCCCTTGAAGGCCTGGTCCCTCCCAACTGCCCACCCCTGCTGGCTATCTTGTGGTGGCCATCTTGTGTCCACATGGGGTCAGTCATCTTGTGTGTTGGAGTGATAGTCAATCTGCATATTACTCTTTAATTAGATAGGATAGAGGCCTGGTGTGCAGGTAGGGGTCAGCTGACTTTCCAGGAAGGGTGTCCCAGATCAGGGTGGGCATTCCCTTGGGTGAGGGGCCTGTGGTGGTTTGCAGGCCAGCTACGTCTCTGGCGACCTAAGCAGAGGCTCTGATATCTGAGATGTATTTATCTTCTACAATTGAAACTTTGTAGCCTTAAGTGAAGTCCTGGGCCAGCCAGTGTGGGTGGAAAGCTTGCTTCCTCCATCGCTGGGGTAACTCAAACCTCCCTCCTGCTCTCTCTGTGGCCATAGCCATCTTGGTTGAGTTAATTTGCATACTTTCTCCCGATTGGCTGGTGGGCTTGGCTTGTAGGTATGGCTTGTTGTTATAGCAGAGGTACAGTCAATTTGCTTATTACTTTTTTATTAGATAGGACTACAGGCCTAATGCATAAAAAATTCATGCAAGTGTAGGCCTTCCTTCTCCTCAGCTGCCAGCACTGGCTTCCCTCCAGCACCTGAGACCTGGGCTTTCCTCCACTGGCTGCTGACAGGCATCTGGGGCCCAGGCTGACTTCCCTCTGGCCCTGGCTTCATCAGGAAGGACATCTGGAATGACATCTGGAAGATGTCCAGTTTAATTAGCATATTACCCTTTTATTGACATTCTAATAATTAGGGAATATGCTAATTGACCATCACGCCCTCACAAAGATGGTGGTTTCCACAGCCAATAAGGGAATATGCTAATTACTGCCATGCCCTCAGAGATGGCAGCACCCACAGCCACAAGATGGTGGTGCCCAGTCCCCTTAGCCTTGCTAGGGTGGCAGGCATGTGGCACAGCTGGGCCCACCCCCAGGCAGATCTGGCCACTCCACATGCCTGCCTCAGGGTCCCCCAGTCCCCTCAGCCTCCCAGCCCCCAGGGCCTGCCTGAGGCACAGGGAAACTTCACATGTCAGCCACCCAGCCACCCAGGGCTGGCCTGAGGGACAATCAAATGACTGAACAGCAGGCTGCATAGGGCAACCAGGTTTGGCAGGGGGCTGGGGGACCATGAGTGACAGCCAGGTATTTGGGGATGACCAGGCTATTATGGGGCAGGTGGGAGCAACCAGGCTGTGGGGAATTTGGGGGTGATTAGACTGGGAAGGGGGCAATGAGGGGTGACTAGGCCAGTTAGGGGGCAACAGTTGGGTGTGACCAGGCAAATGGGAGTTGCAATTAGGGGTGACCAGGCCAGCAGAGGGGGTGGTTGGGAGTGGCTAGGCCAGCAGGGAGGGAGCAGTTGGGGCAACCTGGCTGGCAGAGGGGGCATTTAGGAGTAATCAGGCTGGCACACAGAGGCAGTTAAGGGTGATTAGGCCAGCAGGGGGCCAGTTAGTGGTGATCAGGCCAGCAGTAGGGGGAAGTTAGGGCCTACCAGGCAGGCAGGAAGGTGAGTGATTAAGGAGCCAGCAGTCCAGGATTATGAGAGGGATGTCCAACTGCTGGTATAGACTGGCAGTGAGACATTCCCCGAGGGGTCCTGGATTGGAGAGGGTGCAGGCTGGGCTGAGGGGACCCCCAACCCCCAAGCACAAATTTTGTGCACCAAGCCTCTAGTAGATAGATAATGTTTATGTTTTTTATTCAATCTTGTGTACCTCCTAGTTTACTGTTCATTTCCAAATGAATTTTTCTTTTATTTCTAATTCTTTATGAATGTCTTTTACCTCTCTTTAAATTATTTTACTAGTCATGTAATTTATAAGCTTTAATAATTCTAATTTGCATTTTTCTTTCATTGCTTCTATGATTCTTTCAGATTTTTTTGTTGTTGTTATTGTTGTTAATACTCACCCAAGGATATTTTTTTCCGTTAAATTTTAGAGAGAGTGCAAGGGAGTCAGGGAGAGAGACATCAGTGTAAAAGACATCCCACACATGACTCAACCTGGGCCTAGGTTCAAACCTACAACACAGGATGTACCCTTGACCAGGAATACCTACCCACAACTTTTCAGTGCACAGGCCAACTAAACAACACTGGCCAGGATTCAGTTCATTTTTAAATTATAATAACTGTATATGGAAATTGATTATAATCTTTTTCTATTGCTCATGTTTAAGTGAAATGAGTTTTCATGATCTTTTAGAGAGAGAGATGTGGGTCAAATAGCATTTCTAATTTCATTGTTCTTAGGATACTATTTCTGTTATTTTCACAGTTATGGAGAATGGATTCAGACACCTTTGCTCCCCTCTTCTTTTTTATCTGTATTCTCTCAACCTTCATCCATTGTCCTAGTCTTGCTCAATTTGGATGCACCCCCCAGTAGTTTCTCTTTAGTACAGGGCTTTGTCTTAGGAGAGGCTTCAGTTTGTAGTTTTAAGAATTCCCAGGACTCAGACCTAAAGAATATTCCAGCACCATCAGATTAGAGTCAGAGAGATTCATTCCCAGCGACTGTTGCTATTGTGAGCTTTCTCATGAAACATAAAAAGCAATTCAGTTTCTCTGGCTCCTGGGGCATTCTCCAAGCCTTCCCTCCACAGGTTCCAGCACTATCTTAGAGCATGTGAATTTTGTAGTGGTTAGTAGTTTGTCCCAACCTGCCTGTATTTTGGGGTTGGTAGAGATTCCTTCTCACCTAGTATTGTTGTATACATTGTCCCTTTTTTTCCCTATACTAGTTGCTTTTTAGGGAAAATACTATGCCACCATAACAAAGAGGGAAATCTTATCATTTAAGACAGCATTGGACCTAGAAGGTACTATGATAAATTAAATAAGTCAGTTAGAGAAAGACAAATACCATATGATTTCACTCATATGTGGAATCTAAACAAACAAAAAAAAGGAACAAACAAAATAGAAGCAGAGTCATAGATGTAGAGAAAAGACTGATGGTTGCCAGAGGGGAAGCCAAAAAGATGAAGGGATTAAGAAGTACAAATTGATAGTTACAGAATAGTTATGGGGATATAAAATACAGCAAAGGGGATATAGTCAATAATATTGTAATAATTATGTATGGTGCCTGGTGGGTGCTTGAAATGTAAAGGTGATCAATTTATAAGAGTATATGATTGTCTAGCCACTATGCAGTGCACCTGAAACTAATATAAAATAATATTGAATGTCATCTATAATTTTTAAAAATAAAAAAACTATGCCACCATCATCTTTCCAGAATTTCTCTAGTTTTCTTGAGGAAAAAAATGTTCAGTAATTCCATAATTGACAAATGTATTAGATTACTGACATATCACATCTCTTAGAAAAGTTGAGCTTTTGGGCTATACTTTTGAAGTTTCCTGAATTCTAAGAATCCTTGTTTTTGCTTTTGAATTTACCTGTGCATCAACTTCATTTAGACCAACTATGAGTTAGAATTCACATAATCATAATATTGTAGAGTGGCTTTGGGATCAGGAACATTTGGATTTGAATCTTCTGCTAGTTATCATTTTTCTTTGTACAATAGGTTTGATTAAATTACATTCTTTTGATGTGATTGTATCCTAATACCTAGAAGTATAAAAATGTGACAATGTAGAAAACAGTTGGAAATATATTAATTTATTTTACATTACATAAAAACTGTACTGTACAATTTTAGAAAAAATTGCAATTAAATAATTTTATTAATATATCATAATTTGGAAGTATGTCCTAAGTATCAAAAAAATGTATTTAAATTTGACATTGAGAACAAGGTTAACAATATTGCTGACATCATTTCCCATAGTAATTGGGATTAACAACAGGTTATGGGAAAAGATTCTTCGCCCTTACACTTGGGAAGACCCTGACTTGGTTCTTCCTTCACCATTTAACTAGAAGCTTAGGTTTTTTTATTGTGCCCTCAGTGAAAGTTTCCTTTTACATCTGAAAATTTATATATAATCAAATTTAAGGAATGTAAATTGAGCATATATACTTATTGCCAAAAACTGGCATAGGCACTGGACATACATCAGTGAATAAGAGAGGGTTTCTACACTTCTGCAATTTATAGTTCAAGGTAAAAACAATCAAGCCATTATTACATAGATTGGTAAGTGTTAGTATGATATAGAACAGTGGTTGGCAAACTCATTAGTCAACAGAGCCAAATATCAACAGTACAACAATTGAAATTTCTTTTGAGAGAAAGCTTACAGATAAAAAAGAAGAGGGGAGCAAAGGTGTCTGAACCCACTCTCCATAACTGTGAAAATAACAAATAGTATCCTAAGAACAATGAAATTTAAACTTAAATTTCTTCTCACACCACCTCTTCAAAATAGACTCACCTAGGCTGTGGTATTTTGTGGAAGAGCCACACTCACAAGGCCAAAGAGTCACATGTGGCTTGCCAGCCACAGTTTGCTGACCACTAATATAGAAGAATCAGATAGGAACAGCTTAACCCAGACCTGAGTTTCAGGAAAGACTTCCTGAAGAAAATGGTACCTTAGTTAGTAGGTGAGGCTGTGTAGGAATTCCCAAGCTAATGGGAAAGTAGCCAAAAAGGGAATGTGCAAAGGCATAGAGACATGTGCAAACAGTACATTTGAGGACATGAATTCACAAGCAGTGTTCCCAATATAGGCTAAAGTTCAGGCTCACCAGGAAACTTTTTAGAAAGAAACACAGATGCACAGATGTTTTTTTTTTTTTTATGGGCCCCACCCCAGACTTAATAAATCACATTCTTGAGGAATGAGTGCCAGGTTTCTGGTTATTAGCTCTTATGGGGAGCCTCTGGCAGGGGGTGTGCGAGGGCATTGGAGAAGGGCAATCAAGGCAGGTAAAGCAAGGCAGGGAAGCTCAGGGCACACTATGAAGGGCTTGGAAGCATGTGTGGGTTTGAGTTTTATCCTCAGGGCAGTGGGGACCTGTGGAAAGATCAGACAGCTATGGGATGAGATGATCAGATTTATGATGTATAAAGATCACTAAGTTTACTAAAACATGGCCTCAGTGTTTATGAAGGACACAATCTAGTTTATGAGGTGTAATATCTTTGAACCTCAGGTTTTTTTAATAATATATTTTATTGATTTTCACAGAGAAGAAGGGAGAGGGAAAGAGAGTTAGAAACATCGATGAGAAATATCGATCAGCTGCCTCTTGCACACTCTCTACTGGGGATGTGCCAGCAGCCAAGGTACATGTCCCTGACCGGAATCACACCTGGGACCTTTGAGTCCACAGGCCAACGTTCTATCCACTGATGCTCTGCCATCTTGTTTCAGCTTTTATAGTAAGATCCATTTTGTAGTCTACTTGGTGTCACATTTTCCACAATTTTTTTATGACTTTACTGTTTTAAATGGCCCATAAGAATAGTTCTAAATTGCTCTCCAGTGTTTCTAAGCACAAGAAGGCTGTAATGTGCTTTACAGAGAAAATATGTGTGCTAAATAAGCTTCATTTAAACATAGGTTATAGTGTGTTTTAATGTCAATGAATTAAGTTAAACCTCAGTCTGTCATCATTTATCATCACTACTAGTATGCCCTCCTTGACTCCTCCCGCCACCACTCCTCTTGGCAATCACCACACTGTTGTGTCTATGAGGGTGTTGTTGTTGTTGTTTTTTTAATTTTTTTGCTCAGTCCCTCTACAGTCCCCCAAATGAGCATCCCCCAATAGCTGTCAGCCTGCTCTCTATGAATCTGCCTCTATTTTGCTTGTTAGTTCACTTATTCAATACAGGGTACAGATGATGTGTTGTAGAATTGTGCACCTGAAACTTGTATAATTTTTTTAACCAGTGTCACCCCAATTAACTCAAAAAGGGGAAAAATATATGAAATATGCCTTTAAACAGAAACAAAGTCTCTGGCAGGAATCTAATGCTGTATTTCCCTTAGGAGCAATGGTTCAGTATTCACTAATTACACTTTGTAATGATTTTAAAGAACATAACTGTTTCAAATTAGTATAAGATTCAACTGTATTTGGTTAATTTCTAACTCATAAGAGTTGTTCAATAACTATTCATTGAAACTGATTTATGTGTATGTATATTTAAATATATACATTATATATGAATACATATAAATTAGGTATAATATGGAAATAAATTAAACTGAATTTGTTTTTTAATGGCATGGGTGTACTTCACAGTTTAATCATTATGTTTTGTCTTTAAAATGCTAAATATAAGTTTATTATTGACTAGAGGCCCAGTGCAGAATTTATGCATGGGTGGAATCCCTTAGCCTGGCTGGCAATTGGGGCCTGATTGGGGTCGACCAGTGGAGGCAGGGGGAGTAGCCGTGGGAGGTTGGCTGGCTAGGGGGAGGGGCCCTGGATATTGGCTGGCCAGGGAAAGGGGCCATGGGAGGCCGGCCAGCCCCAGGAGGTTGTCTGTGGGAGTGCACTGAACCCCAGGGGGCAGCTCCTGCATTGAGCTTCTGCTCCTTGGTGGTCAGTATGGATCATAGCAACTGGTCGACTGGTCATTCCCGTCATTCTGTTGTAATGGTTGCTTAGGCTTTTATATATATAGATATCTTTATTTTTATTTTATAGGATGCTGGAGAAATGGTTCGTTCCTTTGTTGGTGGTTTGGAACTTGTTGTCAATTTACTGAAATCAGATAATAAAGAAGTTTTGGCAAGTGTATGTGCTGCTATTACCAATATAGCAAAAGATCAAGAAAATTTAGCTGTCATTACAGATCACGGAGTTGTCCCTTTATTGTCCAAACTAGCCAATACAGTAAGTAATGGCTTTTTATTTTAAATGCATATTGTCATATGATGTCATAGTATAGAGGCAAAAGCAATGTACTTTAAGGTCAGACTTAAACTGGGTTTAAGTTTACTATCCATCAATTATTAGGTATGAGATTTGGCTTAATTCGTTTAATTTCTGAGACTAACACAGTGTTAAAATCCTTGTAAAATAAAGGCTATTATCACTCGTAAATAAAATGGCAACAAATATGTTCTTATAGAAATAGTAACTATCATTATTAATATACTTAAGATAATTATTCATGCCAACTTTAGAAATTAAATGTGCCTGCTTACAGGCTTGGATTAGTGGCATTCTTGAGCTTGGAGACATTGGCAGTCACTATACTATAGTTATTCAGAGCTTTGTCAGAATAAACAGCTTTGAGAGGTAATGACTTCACTATTACCAGAGGTATTTGAGCATAGCTTGGACTACCAATTGGCAGAAAAGTCCTGGAGATGAAATTCAATCATTGGAAGGATGCTCGGTGTAGAGGGCCTAATACTAAGTCCCTAAAAATATCTGCCAGATTCAGGTAAGGACACCAAGTTGTTGCTTGAACAAGTGAACATTAAAATCAATAAAAAGAAAACTATATCCTTATGCAGTTATATTATAGTTACATTAGACATTGGATATAATAGCATAAATAATACAGAAAGGAAATGACAGATTCAAAATATGTCATTGTTTTCTACACTGTCTTCTCCCTCTTGGGAACCAAGGTATGTTACTAATGAAGCAGTACTTCAGTGATGAAGTATAATAAATCTACTTATCCCAGTTAAGCAAAATGCTCTCTTGAGAATGTCCTATATTCTCTATATTTATTACTAAATAACTTGTGGATCTGTAATTTTATATTGAGAATATTTACTCAAAAGGAAATTGAGCCTTGAGCAAATAATAATAATAATACAAGGCAAATAACTAATACCAGGTGATCTGGGAGAATAACTTTTGAGTTCACTGACAATGTTCAGTTCATAAATTGAGAACTTAGGATTGAAATATGGTTCATTGATGACCACCAAAATACTACTTCCGTTGAAGACAGCAGCTAAATATCTAGCTACCCATTCTCTCCTGACTCATTAGTATCTTAATAGATAATAAATATTTAGTGCATAAATATGATTTCATGGGATCATGCCACCATTTATTTCCTTTATGCAGAATAACGATAAACTCAGGCGGCATCTAGCAGAAGCCATTTCATGCTGTTGTATGTGGGGCAGAAACAGAGTGGCCTTTGGTGAAAACAAAGCAGTGGCTCCATTAGTGCGTTATCTGAAATCGAATGATGCCAATGTGCATCGAGCGACAGCTCAAGCCTTGTACCAACTCTCAGAGGATGCTGACAACTGCATCACCATGCATGAGAATGGCGCAGTCAAGGTACGGTTGGTTGGCTTTCTAGTTTCATACAAGTCAGGCAAATGTAGTCTGAAAGAAACTTAAGTAATATTAAAGTTTTACTGAAGGGGATATTTGGATAAACAAAACTGCCTCCTTGTTGGATCATAGCTGCTGTTGAATCATATCATGGACTATGCTGCAGAAGAATTGCATGGAGAAAGAATTTTTCAGATCAGAGAATATAAAACATACTCAGTAAAATAAGTGATAATCCTGTAATTTAAACTTTTTTAAAGAAAATATACAGTGTATGAACAACCAGTGGTATTCATAAATGTATTTAATATGTTACTTATTTAACACTCAAATAAATAATGAAATATAGGCATTAACTAAATGGCAATGGGCTGACTGAAGCAGCAACTAGTCTGCAGTTTGACAGTCTGAATCATAATGGGAAAGAACAATTCAAAGACATACTTTTTTCAAAAATATATATGTGTTTCAAATTCTCTTTTGCCTTTAACCAATATGCAAATAGGAGAGTTTCTGCACATAGATTGTAATGTATCTATGCATTACATAGAAAATGCCTAGAGCTTCTGACTCGAATCTTTATATATATGTTTATTAATTTTTTACAGAGAGGAAGGGAGAAAGATAGAGAGTTAGAAATGTCAATGGGAGAGAAACATCGATCAGCTGCTTCCTGCACACCCCCTACTAGGGATGTTCCCACAACCAAGATACATGCCCTTGACCAGAATCGAACCTGGGACCCTTGAGTCCACAGGCCAACACTCTATCCATTGGGCAAAACCGATTAGGACTGACTGGAATCTTTTGGTGACAATAAATATAAAAATACTTAAGAGTTCATGTACAGTCGAAATTGGTTTGGCTCAGTGGATAAAACGTCAGCAGACTGAGGGGTTCTGGGTTCAATTCCAGTCAAGGGCATGTATCTTTGTTGCAGGCATATCCCCAATAAGGGGCGTGCAGGAGGCAGCTGATCAATGTCTCTCTCTCATCGATGTTTCTAACTCTCTAGCCCTCTCCTTTTATCTCTGTAAAAATTCAGTAAAATATATATATTTTTAAAAAAAGAGTTCATGTACAGCTTACATTTATTAGAAAAAATGATTTAAAGTATTAATTCTTTTCTATAGCTTATTTCCTTATACAATATATTATTTATTATCTCAATTGGAGGCTATGGCAACCTATTTAAATTTTGAAATGCATGCCCACAGTGGGCTTAATCTTTCAAATAAGCGTTAGTAAAATTTTCAGTTAATCATATCTGGTCAAGTTTACACATGCCAAATACAAAACATCCTAGGAGAATTAGACTCTTACAATAACACTTGATAATTTTTGGAGAAACTATTTTAATTTATCATTCAAATCTATTGTAGTTTAACATATTAGTAATTTTTCTAAAATTAAATCCAATTTACATATAAGTGTGTCAAAATATCCAATATAAATCTGATCGTATAGAATGTAAGTTAAGTCAATTAGTTTGTCCAAGCAAAATAAATGGCATAAAAAACTCCTTTTAAAATAAGCACCAATTTTTCAAAGTAAATTATTACTAATTCCAAGTTGCGAACGAGTTTTAAATGCTCTGAATTCTATATGATAATAGTCTTCATTATCACTTCAAAAATGAAGACATTTCTAATTTAAAAACTACTATATGCATTCAATTTTTTTCTTTATTGATTAAGGTATTATATATGTGTCCTTATCCTCCCATTGCCCCTCCCCCCTACTCCTGCTCTCACCCCACTGGTATCTGTGTCCATTGAATATGCTTATATGCATGCATACAAGTCCTTTGGTTGATCTCTTTCCCTAACCCCCAACCTCCCCTGCCTTCCCTCTGAGGTTTAATGATCTGATTGATGCTTCTCTGTCTCTGGATCTATTTTTGTTTAACAATTTATGTTGTTCATTATATTCCACAAATAAGTGACATCATGCGATATTTATCTTTCTCCAACTGATTTCTAATTATACTTCATCACCCTATTTCACTTAGCATAATGCTCTCCAGGTCTGTCCATGCTGTGGCAAATGGTAAGACTTCCTTCCTTTTTACAGCAGCATAGTATTCCATTGTGTTGTACCACAGGTTTTTAATCTATTCTTCTGCTGATGGGCACTTAGGTTGCTTTCAAATCTTAGCTATTGTAAATTAGCTATTTTTTTGATGCAATGGTAAATGGGATTGTTTTTTTCAATCTCTTTTTCTGAAAGTTCACTATTTTTATATTAAAATGCTATAGATTTCTTCACATTAATTTTGTATCCTGTTATGTTGCCAAATTCATTTATTAAGTATAGTAATTTTTGATGGTATCTTTAGGGCTTTCTATACAGTATCATGTCATCTGTAAATAATGACAGTTTTACATCTTCTTTTCCAACTTAGCTACATTTTATTTCTTCTTTTTGTCTAATTGCTATGCTAACACTTCTGAACCATGTCTAACAGGAGTGGCGAAAGTAGGCATTCCTGTCTTATTCATGTTCTTAGGTAAAACCGTTTTAGTTTTGCTCTTTAGATATGATGTTGGCTGTAGGTTTGTCATATAAGGCTTTTATTATGTTGAGGTATTATCCCTCTTTTCCCACTTTGCTAAGGGTTTTTATCAAGAAAGGATGTTGCATTTTGTCAAATGCTTTTTCTGCATCAATTGATATGACTGTGATTTTTATCTCTCAGTTTGTTTATATGATGTTCATGTTTATTGATTTGCAGATATTGTACCATTCTTGTATCCCTGGAATAAATTCTACTTGGTCATGGTGTATGATTTTTCTGCTGTATTGCTGAATCCAATTTACTAAAATTTCTTGAGGATTTTAGCATCTATGTTCATGAGGGATATTGGCCTGTAATTCTCTTTCTTTGTGTTGTCTTTATCTGATTTTGGTATTAGGGTAATGTTGGTCTCATAGAATGAAGTAGAAAGTGTTCCTTCCTCTTGAATTTTTTGGAATAGTCAGAGGAAGATAGGTTTTAATTCTTCTTTGGATGTTTGGTAAAACTCCCCTATGAAGCCCTTTGACCCTGAGCTTTTGTTTTCTGGAAGCTTTTTGATGACTGCTTCAATTTCCTCCACAGTTATTGGGCTATTGAGATTTTTAGATTCTTCCTGATTGAGTTTTTTGAAAGATTGTATTTTTCTAGGAATATGTCCATTTCCTCTAAGTTGTCTAGTTTGGAATAGAGCTGGAATACAGTTGTTCATATTATTTTTTTACAACCCTTTGTATTTCTGTAGGGTCTTTTTTTTTCTTCTTTCATTTCTGATTTTGTTTATTTGGATTCCCTCTCTTTGCTTCCTGGTGAGCCTAGCTAGAGGTTCATCAATCTTGTTTATCCTTTCAAAGAACCAGCTCTTGGTTTCATTGATATATTGTATCATTTTTTTGTTTTCTTTTGTTTTTATTTTTGGTCTCTGTGTCATTTATTTCTGCTCTGATCATCTTCTTCCATCTGTTCTTTCTGGGATTTTCTTGTTGTTCTCTTTCTAATTCTTTAAGTTGTAGAGTTAGATGATTTATTACCATTTTTTCTTGGTAATAAATCAGCCTGTAATGCTATGAACTTTCCTCTCAGGACTGCTTTCACTGTATCCCAGTATCTTTGAATTATTTCCAAGATGTTTTAATTTTCTTCCTTGATCTCTTTGGTAACCCAATCATTGTTTAATAACATGTTACTCAGCTTCCAAGTGTTTGAATTTTTTAAATTGTTTTTATTGTAGTTTATTTCTAATATTATGCCATTGTGGTCTGAGAAGATGCTTAATATGATGTCAATCTTCTTGACTTTGGACAGACTTGTCTGTTACTCAATATGATCTATCTTTGAAAAATCTCCCATGTGCACTTGAGAAGAATATATATTCTGTGGCTTTGGGGTGAAATATTCTAAAGATATCAATTACTAGTAAGTCCAACCGATCTAATGAGTCATTTAGGATTGCTATTTCTTGCTAATTTTTTATCTAGAGGATTTATCCAGTGATGTCCATGGGGTATTAAAGTCCCCTACTATGATTGTATTATTGTTGATCTCTCTCTCTCTTGATATCTTGCATTCAGTTCTTTAATAGGACATGCACAACCTAATATAAGTATACAGTTTAAAAAATGAAGCTATAGAATGTAGTTAATTTGGTAAAGTATATGCCATATAACACATGCTTAGACAATTGCCAGTTACTTTAAAAAGAGAATATCTCAGAAAAAAAATTTTAATGAAATAAAGTTTTCATGTTGCCATTCAATATACATATATGCCAGGTGTATGTGCGACTCTTGTTTATTTCCTCTAATGCAAGTCAGTAGATAGTCCAAATCAAATATTGTTATGAAAAATGTTGAAACTGTGTTTAGACACAGCTTATATGTGTTAAAAAAAAGAAGGCAATAAGAATGATTAGGGTGAGGAGCAGGAAACAGAAAAGCAAAGAACGGGTCCTCTGGACCATTTTCTGGGTCATTTTCTGGTGTCTTGTAGGCCTTTCTGTTTTGACTATTCGCATTCTTACCTGCCTGCTATTTCTTCTGGAAGATAACTGTAAATAACAGGACTTGTTTTTCTTTTTAAGTGTTACTTTGTGGAGGCAGGCCCTACAATAGGCTCTCTTTCTTGGAACCATGGGAAAAACATAATGACCTGTGTTTCCCTTTTCTGGTGCTCTTTAGGTGGAGAAACAAAATGGCATACTGGGTTTAGGTAGAAAAAATGAGATTTGGTAGTTGCTTGGATCTACAGAATAAAGGGAAATGTTGAGTCAAAAATGACTCCAGATTATGGGCTAGACAAAGAGAAAGAGTTTTTAGCCAAGATAATGCAAAAAAAAATAGTTAGCACAGTAGGGTGGTTAAAATACCTGCAGTGAACTTGTCACATTTCTGACACCAAATGCATAAACACTTTATCCACTACTTTGGCAAATCCCTGGCTATTTTTATTACTGATTGCTACTGAACCTTTCTAGTCAAATGCTTATAGTGTTATTTTCCAGGTCTGAAAACATCCTGCTGCAGCTGCTCATGAACAATGTTGACCGGCTCTTTGACAATTACCAGATTCGTCTTGTCACCCTGTTCATAAGTAATTTATTCCAGAGGTTGCTTCCTTCACTGTTCAATTTCCTCAACAGCAGTGGTGATGTCATGCAATGTATCTGTCTCATGACAATTTATGTTTATTCTATAATAACAGTGAAGAAGCAGCATTGAGGGTCTGGAATAGATTGAGATCAGTTTCTAATGTGTTCAATTTAAATGGTCAGTTTGAGTTTTTGGTCAGAGCAGTGCTATCCATTAAGAATGTATTAAGTTTTCTAGTAGCCAAAATTTAAGATAAAAAGAAATAGGTAAAATTCATTTTAGTAATGTATTTTATTTAATCAAATATATCCAAAATAGTATTTCAGTTGTACAGTTAATATGAAAAATACTAATATTTTACTTTTTGTGTCTATATTAAGTGTTCAAAAAGTGTGTTTTATAATACATCTCAATTTAGAGCAGCTGTATTTCAAGTTCTCATTATTGCTAGTGGTTATTTTATTGGACAGCAGAAGTCCAGGGACAAGAGAGGGGGTAATTCAGGAAGTATCAGTGAAGAGGTAAGGGTGGATAAGATGTTTTTTGGCACAGAGTTTAGAGAAGCTTGTGAAATCTTCAGTTTTACTCACTGAGCATGTAAATTAGTAAAAAGAGCCATAAGAATAAATTCAGGAAGTTGCTAGGTTAACCAGGTGTTCTAGAAAGAAAGAGTGGGTTTTCAAAGAATTTGTGTTCCAAAGCTGCTAAGCAATCAACAAGGATTTCCTGACTCAGTTATGTTGAAAAGTAATCCTTGTGTTTGAACCTTGGCTAGTAAGAATCTCTTCTTGATGAACTAACAAATCCCCTGCTCTAGTGAATACAATGAGAAAGGAATAATTCAATCCTTATTTCCTTTTTGATTATACACAGACCTTCTCAAAAGTATCAGCATACGACCTTGTATCATCACTACAAAACCTTGTGAATGTAGATGCAGAGCTATTGGTAACTTTATTGAAAATATGAGAAGTTTAGGAGATGTACCAAAGTTATTTACTAATATAACAAAAATGTAACATAGGAAAGTAATATTGGAGGGAAAGAAGTTGCTGTAATAACTGAGCAAGACAAACCTTGTCCTAAGAAAACAAAACAAAACAAAAAAAGTGATGAAATAGAAAGATAATGAGCACCTATAGAACACATTAAGCTCCCTTTTCCATGGTGACATTGGATTTGTTTTTGCAAATGTCTATACTGGGCAAATGAAAGTTATATTATGGCCTATAACTTTCTGGAAGGCAGAAAATTTAAGAAACTGCAGAAAATATAATCAGAAGTGGGTCCATAGGTGGCAGAGTGAGGGGAGAGCATCTCTGTTTGGGTAAAACTGAAAAGGTTGCCTTGGCTACCTCGAAGACTCAGCACATGGAATAACATTACAGAGAACCAGGAAGATGACCCCAGGAGCAAACACACCCCATAGTTTTTGAAGTCCAGTATAGGAAAAGAAAATATCACTCAGATTTTTAGAGACTGAGGTCACCCAGAATTTCAGTATCTAAATGCAGTCTACATGCATACTTAATGTTTGCTTGAGCTATAATGTTTCTATTAATTGTAACTTTTAATGTGCCTTTGTGAATTTGAATAATTTCTTCACATTTCATATATTTCCTGAAGTGCTGGGATTTGTCCACTTGGTGGGAATTAAATTACTTCTTGGATTATTAGGTATCAGTGACTGTATAATACTACATAGAGTCATATACAGACTTGGTTCTGATTATTATTTTAAAAAATGACTTGTTTTTTCTTATTATTTGATTTTTTTCTTCAAGGTGAGAATTGAATTTATGATTACTTAAGGGTTTTATTAAGTTACATTTCAGTTTAACATGTTTAATTTAATATCAATACATATCTACACTAATAAAGAGCAACATGCAAATTGACCATACCTCAACTATACCCACAAGCCACGCCTACCAGCCAATCAGGAGCGTGTAATGCAAATTAACCCAACCAAGATGGCTGCAGCCACAGAGCAAGCAAGAGGCTTAGGTTTTCCCAGCAATTGGAGAAGCCAAGCTTCCCACCTACTCTGGCCAGCCTTGGCCTCTGCTCAAGGCTGCAACATTTTAATTATAGAAGATAAATAAATCCTAACTAAAGTGGTGGTGGGCACAGAGCTGGAGAGAGCTGGAGGCTTCAGTTGCCCCCAGTAATGGAGGAAGCCAAGTTTCCTGGCTGGCCCTGGCCTCTGCTCAAGACTACAAAGTTTCAGTGATAGAAAATAAATCCCAGATACTAGCACCTCTGCTTGATTCATCGGGAGCCATGGCTGGCCTACAAAACCACCATAGGCCCATTGCCCAGGATTCCCCATGCCTCAAGGGAACCCCAACCCTGATCCAGGACACCCTTCAGATCAAACCAGCCGGCCCCCACTTTTACAGTAGGCCTCTATCCTATCTAATAAAAGAGTAATATGCTAATTGACTGTCACTCCAACACACAAGATGGCTGCCCCCATTGATCAAAGATGTTTGCCCCCATGTGAACACAAGATGGCCACCACAAAGAGTGGGCAGTTGGGAGGGACCAGGCCTGCAAAGGAGGGCAGTTTGGGGCAATCAAGCCTGCAAGAGAGGGCAGTTAGGGATGACCAGGCTGGCAGAGGAGGAAGTTGGGGGTGACCAGGCCTGCAGGGAAGGGCAGTTATGCATCAAACAGGCTGACAGGGGAGTGATTAGGGGCTTATCAGGCAGGCAAGCAGAAGCAGTTAGGGGCAATAAGGAAGGCAGGCAGGTGAACAGGAGCTTGCAGTCCTGGATTGTGAGAGGGATGTCCAACTACCCAATCCCTGTGGGTCCAAGGGGTCCCTGACTGGAGAGGGTACAGGCTGGTCTAAGGGAACCCCACCTCTGTGTACAAATTTCTTGCCCCAGACCACTAGTTACATAGAAAGCTAGGGACCTTCATGTACAATTTTTGATGTGGACATATGTTTTCACTCTTCTTGGGTAACCATCTAGGAGTGCCTGGCTGGGTCATATGGTAACTCTATTTTTAGCTTTTTAGGAAGTTACCAAACTGTTTTCCAAAGTAGCTGTGGCATTTTACATTCCCACCAGCCACATATGAGAGCATGCTCACTAATACTTGATATATTCATTCTTTGTTATTTTAGCTATTCAAATAGGTGTGTAAAGATGATGTAGAACATCTTTTTATGTGCTTATGTGTCCATTTTGGTAGTGTCCAAATTTTTTATCACTTTTTTGTTGGGTAAAATATACTGAGAGTTGAAGACTTAAGGATTTTCTTTTTTACATGGTGGTTTGGAATGATAATATGAAATATGTAAGGACTTAGAAAAGTTATAATGATCACATGCTCTGATTCCAAATCAGGAATTTTAGCTATTTATATAAAAACTTTATAAGGGTGTAAAATTAAATCACATCTACACATTTAATATATGTCTAATACACATCTAAATCAATTTTATAGAAAATCTTCAGGCTATATTAAATTTGAATGGCTAATGCAATCAATCTTGGAAGGAATATTTCAGTACTGTTTGATTTCTTTTTCTAAGTGTTTATGTTAGAGTATATTCCTTATCTAGCACTCCTCACAGTTTACCTCAGGTATTAGGCATAATACAGTTTGAACAAGACCCCACATAAAGATGACAGTGGGACTCCCTTTCGACAGTTTAATTTCTTTATCCTTTTGCATGAAGTTAAAAATTTACAATGATATTTTTGCCTTTTGGTCAAATCCTTCCCCCATTATGGCCTGGCTTAAAAAAAAATTCTTGCCCATCTTGGCTCGAGACTCCAAGGCTTGGTGCAAACTTTACATGCAGTGAATCTCCCCAGTGAATTTTCAGTGACTCACCTTTACCAGTGATTCACTTTTTTTCTTTTCTCTGGAAAATATTCTTCTTCAGATGTTGTCTTGGGTGCCATAAATGCTTGGGTGTTTCTCAGCATCTGCAAGGGTTCAAGAAATCTGGAAAAGGCTGTGCATAAATGAATAAAGAGACAAGACATGAAATATAAATTGGGAGGAATAGGGGAGCTAGGGGAAGCTTCTCTCTAGTGATGAGCTCCCCAAATCTTTGGGTCCAGAGTTTCTTATTCACACATTTTTCCCTTTAGCAAAGCAGATATACATATCAAAGGTAAGGTCCAGTAAACAAAGAACCATCAGGGTAGGGGAATTGCCTTTGACTATTCCAGCACCAGGCAATAACATGAAGATTTTTCAGCCCTACTGAAAGAGACCATTTAACCTTTTGAGAACTTCTCACATTTATTATGACCCACTGGATTTAGGCTCTAGCGCCAAATAAATTGGATTCACCCATTAAATAAATAATTAGCAAATATTATAATAGTGAGCTAAATTATAAAAGATACTTTTCTTAGACTAGTATAATCTAAATAGCTATCTAATAAAGGAGTAATATACAAATTGACTGAACCTACACTACACACCCAAGCCATGCCCATCAGCAAATCAGACTGAATATGCATATTAATCCAACAAAGATGGAGATGGCCACAGAGAAGCATGAAGGAGGCTTGGATTGACCCTGGTGATGGAAGAAGCCAAGCTTTCCACAAACTCTGGCCATCCAGGCCTCTGCTTAAGGCAACAAAGTTTCAATGGCTGCTGCTGCGGAGTGAGCAGAAGGCTTGGCTCCACTTCAGGCTACAAAGATTCAATTGTAGATGATAAATAAATCCCAGATACCAGGGCCTCTGCTTAGGATGCCAGGGTGTATGGCCAGCTTGTAAACCACCACAGGCCCCTCACCCAGGCCACCCCATCCACCAAGGAACCCCCCACCTTAATCCAGGACACCCTTCAGGAAACACCAGCTGGCCCCTACTTGTGCAGCAGGCCTCTATCCTAGCTAATAAAAGAGTAATATGCAGATTGGCCCTCACTCCAACACACAAGATGACTGCCCCCTGTGGTCAAAAGATCCTGCCCCCATGTGGACACAAGATGATCACACAAGATGGCCAGCAGAGAAGGGCAGTTGGGAGGGACCAGGCCTGCAAGAGAGGGCAGTTATGGGTGACCAGGCCCACAGGGGAGGAAAGTTAGGGGCAAACAGGCTGGCAGGGGAGCAGTTAGGCATCTATCAGGCTTGAAGGGGAGTTGTTGGTGGTGATCAGGCTGGCAGGCAGAAGCAGTTAGGGGCAATCAGGAAGGCAGGCAGGTGAGCAATTGGGAGCCAGCAGTCCTGGATTGTGAGAGGGATGTCCGATTGCCCGTTTAGGCGCGATCCAGGTAGGATTGGGCCTAAATGGGCAGTCAGACATCCCTCAAAGGGTCCCAGATTGGAGAAGGTGCAGGCTGGGCTGAGGGACACTTCCCCACCCTGTGCATGAATTTCATTCACCGAGCCTGAAATATACTAGAGGATCAGGCCTAAATGGGCAGTCAGACGTTCCTCTCACAATCTAGGAGTGCTGGCTCCCAACCACTCACCTGCCTCTGCCTGATTGCCCCTAACCACTTCTGCCTGCCAGTTTGATCACCCCCTAACCACTCCCCTGCCAGCCTGATTGATGCCTAACTGCTCCCTGGCCAGCCCGGTTGCCCCAACTGCCCTTCCCTGCTGGCCCAGTCACCCCTAACTGCCCTCCCCTGCATGCCTGGCTCCCCTCCAACTGTCTTTGCTGGACTTGTTTCCCCCAACTGCCCTTCTCTGCTGGTGTGGTCACCCCTATCTGCCCACAATTGCTCTCCTCTGTAGACCATCTTGTGGAAGCCGTTTTGTATCCACATGGGGCAGCCATCATGACCACATGGGAGCAGCCATCTTGTGACAGTCAATTTGCATATTACTCTTTTATTAGATAGGCTATTTTAGAGAATGTATATTATAGGACAATCTCTTTTTAAAAATAGCAATCACTGAGTGCCCGCTGCTGGGTTAGGTGCTTCATGCATTATCATTTAGTCTTCACAATAATCCTATTATGTAGACATTACTATCCTCATTTGAAAGATTTGGAAGCTTTTCCACAATCCCATAGAAAGAATGCGGGATCCTTAAGAATACAGTATATTGCAAGCAACACAAATAACTAAACCAATCTTAGGCATCAAGTAAGATAATGGATATTTGACAGTTTTCATGGCCAAGAAAGTAGAAGAGTCTAAAGAAGATATAGACAAGGGAATCCAAGATTTTTATCAGCTTTTCTTTCACCTGTCATCTCTCTTCCTTTCTGTGTCCTTTTCATATTATTCTTTCCCTGTGAGTTGGCTCTCTCTGTTTCTCCGTATTTTCTTAGCTTTTTCTGCAAGGTTTAGTCTCTAGTCATCCAATGAGACCACATATTTTTCTCACTTTCAATTCAAGGAATCTCAGGGAATAGAATCTGATTGGCCCAGTTTGGGAAAAGTACCCCTAGTCCAATCAACCATGAACAAGAAAATAGTGTGATATTTTATAACATGGCTTTCAAGGTTTAGAACTGACAATACAAAGATATTTAAGAGCATTTCTGGTGAGCTGAGAAAACACTGAACAAGGTAAACACAAATGTGGAGAGCCATGATTTAGATTTCCAGACCAACTGACATGAGAAATGTTTAGATCAGTTGGTATTCATTATCATTCTGCTATTTAGTATGTTTTAGAGTTATATATACTTTTATTGTGAGTTATCATTCCAGATAATTTAAAGATGTACAGAGGGCCTTTTACCAAATACTTCTAAAATGTTGTTACTTGTTTGTTAAAAGTATAAGTCCTTGCCAACAGCTTTGACTCACTTTATTATTATTTTGCCAGTGGCCTGGCAGGGGGTGCCTGCTTCCCAAGCCTACACCCTGGTGTAGACGCTGTAAGCTTGGGAAGGGGCCAAGCCTGGAATCAGAGGGAAGGGGAAAAAATCAATGGAAACATATCCTCCGGTGAGGATAAAAAGAAAAATAAAGAAAGAAATGTCATATCTTATGAAAGGCACATCTTGGGTTGCCATACCTGAAGTGGTGGCAGTCAGTGCTAGGTTGCCTTGGCAACTCAGCACCAACTGCAGGACTGATTTCTGGTTGGTTGAACTTTTGGTTGTTTTGGATGTTACAGACCCTGGGTTTTTATATATTAGGATATTTATTAAATAACTTTTAAATTTGCTTTATTCATTTTTTAAGTACAGTTTACATTCAATATTACTTTGTATTAGTTTCAGGTGTATAACATAGTGGTTAGACAATCATACTTTATAAAGTATTTCCCCTGATTTATCCAGTAATCACCTGGCACCATACATAGTGATTACAATGTTATTGACTGTATTTCTTATGCTATACTTTATATTCTGATGATTATTTAGTAACTGCCAATCTATAAATCTGAATCCCTTCATCTTTTTTACTCAGTCCTGAAAATGCCTTTTCCTCTGACAACCATAAGTTTGTTTCCTGTATCTGTGAGTCTGTTTCTGTTTTCTTTGTTCATTTATATTGTTTGTTTAGATTCCACATATAAGTGGAATCATATAGTATTTGTCTTTCTCTAACTTATTTTACATAGCATAATACCTTCTAGGTCCATCTGTGTTGTCGCAAATGGTAAGATTTCATTTCTTTTTATGGCTGAGTAATATTCCATTATATATGTGTATCATAGGTTTTTTTAATCCATTCATCAATTGATAGACACATGAGTTGCTTTCATACCTTGGCTATTACAAACTAGAGGCTTGGTGCACAGATTCATGCACTGGTGGGGGCCCTAAGCCTGGCCTGTGCCCACTTGAAATCTGGGACTCTCATTGACCCCTTATAGCTTGCCCCGGCTTCAGGCCTCCACCACCCTGTTGTCTGTGTCCATTGGTTATGAATAAATGCATACAAGTTCTTTGGTTGTAATATGTTTCCTCTATTCCCACTTTCCTGAGAGTTTTTATCTGGATTTTGTGAAATGCTTCTCTGCATCTATTGGTATGACCATATCATTTTATCCTTCATTTTGTTCATATGATGTATGATGTTAATTAATTTGCAGATATTATACCAACCTTACATCCCAGGATTAAATCCCACTTGATCATGATGTATAATCTTTTTAATGTATAACTGAATTTGTTTGCTAACATTTTGTTGAGGATTTTTGCCTATAATTTCTTTCTTCTTTGTATTTTTATATGATTTTGGGATTAGGATAATGGTGGCCTCATAAATTGAGCTTGGGAGTCTGCCCTTTGTTGAATTTTTAAAAATTGTTTGAGAAGAATAGATGTTAGTGCTTCTTTGATTTTTGCTAAAATTGACCCATGAAGCCATCTGGTACAAAACTTTTGGAATTTTTTAAATTACAGCTTCACTTTCTCTTTTTTAAATTAAATCTTTATTATTCATGTTATTACATTTGTTTCTCTTTTTTCCTCCATAGTTCCCCTCCACCCGGCTCCCATCCCTCCCTCTACCCTTACCTCCCCGGCATTGACCTCATCTATAGGTATATGATTTTTGTCCAGTCTCTCCTTGCACTCCCCACACCACTTTCCTCCTGAGAATTATCAGTCCACTCTCTTTCTGTGCTCCTGAAATCTATTATATTCATCAGTTTATTCTATTAATCAAATTTTTAATTCAGTTAATTTTTAGATTTACTTGTTGATACATATTTGTTGTTCATAATTTTTTATCTTTTACCTTTTTCTTCTTCCTCTTCTTAAAGAGTGCCTTTCAGCATTTCATAAAATACTGGTTGGGAGTTGATGAACTTCTTTAGCTTTTTCTTATCTGTGAAACTCTTTATCTGCCCTTCAATTCTGAATAATAGCTTTGCTGGGTAGAGTATTCTTGGTTGTAGGTTCTTGCTATTCATCACATTTAATATTTCTTGCCATTTCCATCTGGCCTGCATTGTTTCTGTTGAGAAATCAGCTGACAATCGTATGGTTGCTCCCTTGTAAGTAATTAACTGTTTTTCTCTTGCTGCTTTTAATATTCTCTCTTTGTCTTTTGCTCTTGGTATTCTAATTATGATGTGTCTTGGTTTAGTCCTCTTTGGATTCCTTTTATATGGGGTTCTGTGTGCTTCCTGGACTTGTAAGTCTATTTCTTTTACCAGATGTGGGAAGTTTTCAGTCATTATTTCTTCAAATAGATTTTGAGTGTCTTGCTTTCTCTCTTCTGGCACCCCCACAATTCTGATGTTGGTATTCTTGAAGCTGTCCCAGAGGCTCCTTACATTATCTTCACAGTTTTGGATTCTTTTTTCTTCTTGCTTTTCCAGTTTAGTGTTTTCTGATTCTTTATATTTCAAATTTTTTACTTGATTTTTGCCTTCCTCTAGTCAGGTCTGCTATTATGTCTCTGTATAATATTTTTTATTTCAGTCAGTGTATGTTTAATTTCTAATTGGTCCTTTTCCATCTCTAGTTGGTACTTTTTCATCTCCTCTTGTGTCTCGCTAACTTTATTCATCTTTTCTAGGATATTCTTGAAAAGCCTTATAACTGTGGTTTTGAACTCTATATCCAGTCATTTTTTTCCCTCCATTTTTTTTGTTTGTGACCTTTTCCTTTGTCTTGGCATTTTCACTATGCCAGGAGAACTTCTGTGTTGGATTCAGCCTTATGATACAAGACTTGCAAAACTGCCAAAGCCTCTCTGTTGAGCTTGGGATGGGTGGAGTCTCAGGGCTTAATGGGACCCCCCTGCCTTCCAGTTGGCCCCACCCTCCACGGCCCTTGGGTCTCACATGACTGGGTAATTGCTGGAGCAGTTCCTGTGTGCATGCACTTGCGTAGTGCCTCTAGACCTCTGCTTTTCCAGGTCTCCTGTGCTCCGGGACAATATGAGTCTGAGTCTCCAGGGTTTTGCCCAAAACTGGGGTTCAGTGGTGCTAGAAGTGGTACAGTTGGGAGGCTCTGTCCCCCGCCCACTGGCGAAAGCCAGCGGCACAATCAGCAGTCGGTCCTCTGCACGCAGTGATGTACCTGCCACCAGACCTCTGCCCTTTCACATCTCCCCCATATCTCTGTGCACTTCTCCCTCTTCATAGTCTGAACTCCCCCCCCATATGAGTCCCCGACAGATGTGGGGTTTAGTGCTGTATGATAAGGGGTTCAGTGCAGCTGGGAGTCTCCATCCCCCTCCCACCAGAGAAAGCCAGCCAGGCACTTTGGCACCCGCTCTCTCCACACGCCCGTCTCTGCACCTCAGCTTTTTCCAGCTCCTCTGGGTCTCCGTGAGCCCCTCTATTTCCTTCTAATTGTAGAATTTCCACTCAGCCAGCTTTCTTATGGTTCTGGATGCTGTCTTTTAGTTGTAGTTTTGAAATTGTTGTGCAAGGCAGCAGTGTAGGTATTTACCTATGCCTCCATCTTGGATTCCTCTACAGCTACACTTCTATTCGTGGAAATTAGTCTTTTCAGATTGTCTATTTCTTCTTGATCCAGTTTTGGGATATTTTTCTAGGAATTCATCCATTTCTTCTATATTATCCAATTAGCCAACATATAGTTTTGTAGTATTATTGTATTATATGTTTTTGTGAATCCTGATCTGAGGATTTTTTTTCCATTGATTTTTGGAAAGAGAGGAAGGCAGGGAAGAAAGGGAAAGAGGAAGAGATACATCAATGAGAGAGACACTGTTTGGTCCCCTCCTGCACGTGCCTGGACTGGGTCCTGCGATTGAACCCATAACCCAAGTATGTGCCCTTGACCAGAAATTGAACCCATAACCCTTTTGTGTGTGGGCTGACACCCTAGCCACTAAACCACAGTGGACAGTGCCATAGTATTTTTTTAACCTTTGGTTTTGCTATGGTGTCTGTTTTTACTTGTTCTCTTTCATTTCTGATTTTATTTTTGGGATCTTCTTTTTTTTTTTTTCTTAATAAGTCTTATTTCTGGTTAAAAGTTTATCAGTCTTGTTTATTTTTTCAAAGAACCAGTTCTTGATTTCATTGATCTGTAGTATTATTTTTTCAGACCATATATATTGGTCTTGTTTTTCAGACTCTATATTGTTTATTTCTCCTCTGATCTTTATTATTTCTTCTACTCAATTCAGGCTTCATTGTTCTATTTCTAGTTCCTTTAAATGTAAGGTTAGATGGTTTATTTGAGATGTACTTTTTTGTTTCTTGAGGTAGGACTGAATGCTACACATTTCCCTCTTGGAATTGTTTTCACTATGTCCTGTAGATTTTGGGTTATTGTGTTGTCATTTTCATTTGTCTCAAGGTATCTTTTGATATATTCCTTGATGTTATTGTTAACTCATTTATTATTTAGTAACATGTTGTTGTTTTTGAAATCCTCACCCAAGGACCTGTTTTTATTGATTTTAGAGTGTGAGGAAAGGAGAGAGAGAGAAACATCAATGTGAAAGAGAAACATCAGCCAGTTGCCCTCTGTACATACACCAACCGAGGATTGAACCTGTGGTTTCAGTATGTGCCTTGTCTGGGAATCAAATCCACAATGAGAAAATGCTCCAATCAACTAAGCTCCACTGGTCAGGGCTTAGTAATATGTTTTTAGCATCTTTGTGTGTTTTCCAGTTGTTTCCTTATACATTAACTGATTTCTAGTTTCATGCCATTGTTATTAGAGAAGATGCTTGATATGATTTCAATGTTTTTAAATTTATTGAGAGTAGTTCTGTCTTAACATAGTTTATCCTATAAAATGTTTCATATGCAATTGAAAAGAATGTTCATTTTGCTGCTTTGGAGTAAAATGCCCTGAAGATATTGACATTCATCTGACCTAATATTTCTTTTAAAACTGTTTTTTCTTTGTTGATATTTAGTCTGGAAGAGCTACCTATTGAGGTCAATGGGGTATTAAAATCCTCAATGACTGTATTATTGTTGATCTCACCCATTTTGTTTATCAAGATTTTCTTTATATATTTAGGTACTCCTATGTTGGGTACATACATGCTTATAATCGTTGTATCCTTATATTGGAATGATTCCTTTATCATGATGTAGTGTCCATCTTTGTCTTTAAAGTCTATTTTGTCAGACATAAGTATTGCTGCCCCAGCATTTTTGTTTTGTTTTGTTTTCATTTCCATTTGCATGAAATGTCTTTTTCCATCTATTTACTTTTAGTCTATGTGTCTTCTATTCTGAGACAGGCATATATATTGGTCTTGATTTCTTATCCATTTAGCTATCCTCTCTTTTTTTTAATCCTCACCTAAGAATACTTAATCCATTGATTTTTAGACAGAGTGGAAGGAAGGGAGAAGTAGGGAGAGAGAGAAATTTCCATGTGAGAGAGACATATTGATTGGCTGACCCCACATGTGCCCCAACTGGAGGTGGGGATTCAAACTGCAACTGTAGTACATGCCCTTGACTGGAAATTGAACCTGTGGCCATTTGGTGCATGGGCTGGTGCTCTAACTACTGAGAAAAACTGGTAAGAGCTACCCTATGTCTTTTTGTTGGAGCATTTAAGCCATTTACATTAAATTGATTATGGATATGTATTTATTGCCATCTTTATAACTATGTTCCTCTTTTTTTCTACCTTCTTAAAGAAGACTATTAAACATTTCTTATAATACTGGTTTGGTGGTAATGAACTTCTTATTTTTTGTTGTCTAAGAAACTATTTTTCCTTCAATTTTAAATGATAGCCTTGCTGGGTAAAGTAGTCTTGGTTTTAGGTGATTGCTTTTTGTCATTTTGAATATTTTTTGCCCATCTCTTTTGGACTGAAAAGTTTCTATTGAGAAATCAGATGATAGTCTTATGGATACTACCTTGTAGGTAGCTCACTGTCTTTCTATTGCTGCTTTTAAGATTCTCTATTGATTTTTAACTTTTGCCATTTTAATTATGAGTCTTGGTGTGGGCCTCTTTGGATTCATCTTGTTTGGGACTATGTGCTTTCTTGACTTATGTATCCTTTTCCTTCACCAGAAAAGAGAAGTTTTTAGTTATTATTATTTCAAATAGGTTCTTAATTATTTGGTTTCACTCACCTCTTTCTGGTATCCCTATGACATCGTCCCAAAGGTTCCTTAAAGTATCCCAATTTTTTTTTAATGTTATTCTTTTGGTTGCTTTGTTTGGGTGTTTTCTATTACCATGTCTGTTACTTTTTATACTTTATCTAAATTACTGTTTATCTCTTCTAGTATTTTATTCATTTAAGATATTATATGGTTCATTTTTTACTGTTTTACTGTGTGTTTTTTTAAATGTCCTGTATATTATTACTTGTGCTGTTGAAGTTTTCACTAACTTTCTTGAGAATCCTTATTACCATTGTTTTGAAATCTGTATCTGGTAGATTGCTTGCATTCATCTCATTTAGTTATTTTTTTTATCCTCAACCAAAGATATGATTTTGTAAAAATTGATTTGGGGAGAGATTGGGAAGTAGAGGGGGAAGAAGAGGGTGAGTGGAGAGAGAGAGAGAGAGAGAGAGAGAGAGAGAGAGAGAGAGAGAGAGAGACATAGATGTGAGAAAGAAACATCAATTGGTTGCCTCCGATATGCGCCCTGACCAGGGATTAAATTTACAACCTAGGTATGTTTCCTGACTGGGAATCAAACCCACAACTTTTTGGTTCATGGAACAGAGCTCCAACCACTTAGTCACTTGGCCAGGGCTCATTCAGTTCTTTATCTGGAGATTTCTTTATTCTCTCATTTAGGGCATGTTTCTTTTTTTCCCCATTTTGGCTGCCTCACTGTTTCTTTCTGGATATTAGGTAGATCTTCTGTCCCAATTTTAGTAGGATGGCCTTTTTAAGTAGGTGTCCTGTGGGACCCAGTGGCACAGTCTCCTTGGTCACCTGAGCTGGGTACTAGAGGAATGTTTCTTGCATAGGTTGTGTGAGCCTTCCTGTTGCGGTTGAATCTTTATTGCTGTTGGCCTGTCTATACATGGGATCAATCTTCAAGCTACTGAGTATGAGTATTAAACCTGATCACCCTGTACAAGCTCCTGTGCAGGCGTTAGCCACATAGAGCAGAATTTGCCTGAGCAGGGTCTGGAGCCTGACAAGCTCTCCCTTTTGGATTTGCTATTTGTGAAGCTAATTGGATCCTTCTCAGGTGTTGTTTGAATCTCACCACTGGACATGTTGTTTCTGGTACTGTTTGTAAGCGAATGGTGTAGGGCAATATCAGATGTTGTTTATGACAATCTGGGCAATCTGTTTGGAGCTACAAAGCAATCCACAGTGTATCTGCCTCTGCTGGAGCTAGGCATGCAGGGAACGACCAAGCCTTGCATCAAGGCCAGCTTCCAACTGCTTAAAGCCCAGGGGGAGGTCAGCAAAAATCCCAAGGCACCCTGATCCCCTGGCCTCCAGCCTCTACATACTGGATGCCTGTTAAGCTTAGTCACTGAAAGTGCCTCTGGCTATAATAGAGTTGCATGAGTTAGATTCTCAGTGAGGAGTGTTCACCAGATTAACATGGATTCAAAATCAGTGCCACTGTTGGATCTGAGGCCACTCATCAAAAGTTCCAGGATGCACCAAGACTAGCTGGCACCTGCCATGTGCCCACATACCTTTGTGGTGGTGTGCAGTCTCAGGGAATCATGGTGGGGAGGCCAACAGAGCTTGTCAGGTCTAAAGAGACCAAGATTTGGCTATGTGTATGGAAGGTTCTGCATCAGTCAGGCATGCAAGGCAAAAATAGCCCTGTCCTAGATCCACACAACTCAGTTTGTCCTGGATTCTACTCAGACTTCCTAGAAAGTCCAATTTGGCAATTCAGGACCCCTAGGAATTAAAAGGGTGAGGCTATTGGATCTCCCATGAGGGGTTGTTAGACTTCCTCTAGCCACGCAACTCAGTCTCTAGCACCGCTTGAGTCTTCCCAGATCTCACCCAGGCATCTGACTCCTCTGTATTGCATGTTTCACAGGGTGAGGCAGGCAACAGGGGGTTGGGAGAGTGAAGTTATTGCAGTCTCCCAGGTAGATTTTGCATGGATGGGAGTTCTTGACCCAAGAAGATGGTGACTGCCGTGTGGAAGGGGGACTTAGCACAGGAACCATGGTATCTCTCCCCAGAGCCACACAACTCAGCCTCTCCCCCCACACTATTCTACTCCCAGCCATCCTCACTCCACTGTAGCTTAGGGTGAGTAGCTGTGAATGAGATTTTGTGCACTGGCCTTTGAAGAGGTGCCTGATTTTTTTTTAGCAGACTCTCCTTTCTCCCTGGATGACAGAATCCCAGCTGATTTTCACAGCCAGGTGTTATGTGGGCTCCTCTTCTGGGCTCTGGTCCTCTGGGCTTGGGAGTTAGGTATGGAGTTGAGACCCACATTCCTTAGGGCAGTGGTTCTCAACCTTCCTAATGCCATGACCCTTTAAGACAGCTCCTCATGTGGTGGTGACCCCCAACCATAAAATTATTTCCGTTGCTACTTCATAACTGTAATTTTGCTACTGTTATGAACTGTAATGTAAATATCTGATATGCAGGATGTATTTTCATTGTTACAAATTGAACATAATTAAAGCATAGTGATTA
>PVJN01018773.1:0-38413 GCA_004026805.1 Lasiurus borealis
ATCTTTACCTTTTTCTTCTTCTTCACATTTTTGGATTCTTTTTTATTTTTGTTTTTCCACTTGAGTGTTTTCTGCTTCTTCGTATTTCAAATCTTTGACTTGATTCTTGTGTTCCTCTAGTTTGCTGTTAGGTCTTTATAATATTTTTTATTTCAGTCAGTGTATGTTTAATTTCTAGTTGGTCTTTTTTCATCTCCTCAGAGTCTCCCTAAATTTATCCCTTTTCTAGGAAATTCTTGAAAAACCTTATAACCATGGTTTTGAACTCTATATTCAGTCATTTCTTTTTCTCCATTTCTTTCTCTTGTGATCTATTTCTTTGTCTCTTCATTTCCGCTGCTTCCCTGAGTTGGTAGAGTAGTTTTGTGTGTTAGGTGTCCTATATAGCCCAGTAGCTCTGCCTCCCTAGTTACCTGAGGTGGACTCACTTTGGTGTACCCCTTTGTGGACTGTGTATACAGCCCTGTTATAGTTAAGTCTTGATTGTTGTTGGTATCAATGGTGGGGGGAATTGACCTCCACGCCAACTGGTTGTTAGTATTAGCTGTGTCTACACTGGGAGAACTTCTGTGCTGGAGTCAGCCTTATGACACAGGACTTGCAAAACAGCAAAAGCTTCTGTGTCTAGCTTGGATGGGTTGGAGTCTCAGGGCTGAGCAGATAGCCCTGGCTTCCTGTCAGTCCTGACCTATGTTGCCCCGGGTCTCAGTGCCCCTCTATAATTGCTGCAGTGCCTCCAGACCTCTTCCTTTCCAGCTCTCCTGAGTTTCCTTGCACTTTAGAAACTCATATGAAATTGGATTCCCAGGGTCTCACTTGAAACTGGGGTTCAGTGCAGTTGGAACTGGATTTCAGCACAGCTGGAAGGTTCTGTCTTCCTCCCAATAGAGAAAGCCAGCAGTACAATCAGCAGTCAGTAATCTTTGCATGCAACTACAGACCTCTGCCTTTCTTGGCTCCCCTAAGTTTTCATGAATTTTTCCCTTTTCACAACAGTCCAGACTCCCCCTAAATGAGTCTTGCCTGGAACTGGGGTTCAGTGCAATCTTAAGTGGGGTTCGGTGCATTTGGGAGTTTCCATCTCAATCCCACTAAAAGAAGCCAGCCAGGCCCCCCTGCCGCCCATCCTCTCCACGCACGTGTCTCTGCACCTCAGCTTTGGCAGCTCCTCTGAGTCTCCATGAGCTCTCTCTTTCCTTTGAGATGTAGAATTTCCACTCAGCCAGCTTTCCTGTGGTTCTGGATGTTGTCCATTCTGTCTTTTAGCTGTACTTTTAAAATTGTTGTGTGAGACAAGAGTTTAGGTGTTCAACTATGCCACCATCTTGGTTTCTCCTCTCTAGGATATTTTTAATTATATAATGAAACAAAGGGTTCTATAACTCCAAATACTTTATTTCCAATAGAATTTTTTAATATTTTTCAAAATTAAAAAAGTACTTCAGTTCTCTGTTTAGTATAGCAAATCAATGTTTCTCTCTCTTCCTCCTCTCTAAAAACAATAAATAAAAATATTAGCTCTATAATATATATTTTTATGAAATTTCTATAATTCTTTTTCCACTAAATCATTTCTTTCTCTAGTCTTCTTCCTTTTATTTGTTTCAAAATAATTGTTTCTTTTTACTTTTCAATCATTTAGAAACTTTTCATATCTCATGATTCAGAATGTCAGAGTTAATTTTATTTTACAACTCTGTGTATTCCTAGCACTTGTCTAAATAACTAATTAACTGTAAAATCTAATTAGATTAATATATGCAGCTTCATATTGAATATGAAGTTCAATAAAGTATATCTTTTTAATGAGACTGTGGGTTGAGATTTCAGTGAGTTTATCATTAATACAATAATATTTGCTCTGACTTTTGGTTTTAAAAAATCAGACTCTATGCATGCCTCTATATTATCAAGTTTTTAAAGGCCAGACAATGATTTTCCTAAAGAATGTATTGTTTAGGGAACTGTGTACCTTTCTCTAAAGTATCTAGATAATGCCTTAACTTAGAGAAACACAGATTCATTCAACTATACTGTACAGCCCCACCTATTCAGCCTTACCCAATGTTTTATAAAATTATTTTAGCAAAATATAAAGTTTATACATTTGTTAGTATACCTATATGATTATTTAGGCATTCATCTTTTTTCCTCTCCAAACTCAAATGCACTTGATTAATAGAATATACCAGGAAAGCCAGTCTTTTTGGGGAAGTTAGCATGTTCATCTAAAAATAAGGAATTCATCCATGAGGTTGCAACTTAGTGAAAATGAGAACATACGGAAATACAGGTGTTTGGTTCTTCATGACTGAATTATACCTACATCACACATTAGTAGTTCAGTGTAACCTAGGCCTAAAGCTTGTATGAGATCCCATATCAGGTGATTCTACTTTTTATTTATAAGAATTATTTTTATTGAAAATATTTTGGGAAAATTCTGTGGGGGCATCTCATAGAAAAATTATGTTATAGGTTATAAATGTAACAGATATGCAAGCCTTTCATGAAACAGCAATGACTTTATAAACACTCAAGTCATGGTTCTTTTTATTTTGCCACAGGATAATATTATCAAGACAAAATAAGTTGCTCATGGACATAATGGCAATATACAAGAACCCAGTTACCACATCTTCCACAAATATCCAGAATTGGACAGCTAGCTATCCACAAACAAAAACTTCTAAAGTCCCGCTTAGGAGAGTTTAGCAACATCAGGGAACAACAACAAAAAACCCTGAGAATAACCACATAAGAAAAGAAGGAAAACAACTTCATTTTGCCTTCATCATCATACCCCCAAAGCTGACATTGTTCAGTGCCCGAAGAAACTTCCCAGCTGGTAAGAAATTCTCTCACCTGCAAAGGAAGAGTAGGATGAGCAACCAGCCTATCAGAGCACTGTCTTGCTTCAGTTGAACCCACCCGGATGGGCAGATAGGAATAAGGATTAAAAGCAGGTATGTAGCAGGAGGAGTGTTTGTGGTTTACGGAGACCTGCTCTGCAGATATATACATGGCAGCTTCCACCAATGACAAAGTCACCAGCCATCACAACTGTTGCAGCTCTCCCTCAGCTCTTGACAGTTGTCACCACAGGTTTTTATGTTAGCTAATGCCAGCGTAGTCTCTCTCTGCACATCCAGCTGTGCACCTACATGTCCCCAGCCTAGCTTCCATTACCAGCCTCACTGGCAGTGTGCACATTGAAAAGGAAAGCACACCAACATCAGGACCTCTCCTCTGTTCCCAAGTCCAGGTCAAGTTCTTCCATCTGTAGATAGCCCTTCCATCTGTGTACCTGCATGTTTCCAGTCTGACCCTCATCACTTGCCTCCACAACCATGTTCACACCCAGGGACAGATAATGTGGCCACAGGTGAACACACGGATGCACAGGGACCCCACAACTGCTTATGGGACCAGACCATGTTCTGCCTTCATCACTGGCTGGCAGCACCAAGTAAACATATGTCTAGCCCCCTCATCTCTGCACCTGCATGCCCCCAGCCTGATCTCTATCACTGGCCTCCCCTCCAGTGTGCACAGGCAGGGGTAGAATATGCAGCAACAGGAGAGTACATTGACAGCCAGTGCCTCCACAGCTGCCACTGCTACAGTTGGTTCCAATCTTGCTAACTGCCCTGGCATCACTATGCATGTGTCTGCATCTGGCCTGTGGCACTCCTCATCTGGATCTCACAAAGCATAGTGTGAACACCACTAGTTCCAGCCACCAGTGCTCTGGTTGCTAGTTACTGGACTGTAGGGCCACTTAGGATTCCAACAGCCACTGCTGACCATCTTCTGTGCTCACTAAGGATAAAACAGTTAGTACTGGGGACGCCAGTTGCCTGAATCAGAGAGATACCCCCTCCCACGCCTTGGCCCAGAACAGGTGTCTCCCCTATACCACACCCTGGGTTACATCACAATGTGATGTACCTTCATCTTCAGGTGAAAGGTTTCCCTTATTGAAATCACTGCATAAAGTCAGAAAAAAAATGACTGCTTTTTCTAATGTCTGGGTGTCTACGCAAGGCTGTAGGGTTCATAAAGAATCAGGGAAAATATGTACACCAAAGGAACACAGTAAAACCCTAGAAACTGACCTCCAAGAAATGCATGTCAAAGAGTTTAAAATAATTATTATTCTATAGATGCTCACAGAGCTATAAGAGAACATAGATGAACAATTTAATGACTTCAGAGAAATACAAGAACAAACTGAGAAGTTCAACATAAAAAGGAAACAGTTTTGGAACTAGGAATACAATGACTAAACTGAAGAATTTAATAGACAGCTTTAATTGCTGTCATGAACAAAGAGAAAAGAGAATCAGTGAGCAGAAAGAGTGATTAAAATTACCCAAAGGAAACAAAAATTAATATCTCAAGAGGTATCTGCACTCCATGTTTATTGCAGCATTATTCACGGTAGCCAAGATATGGAAACAACCGTTTAATGGATAGAGAAAATGTGAGACACACACACACTGAGGAATATTATTCAACTATGAGAAAGAAGAAAATACTGCTGTTCACAACAACTTCAATGAACCTTGAGGGCTTTTTTGCTGAGTGAAATAAGCCAGAGAGAGAAAGACAAATACTGCACTTAATATGTTCAAACTAAAAACATCGACCACATAGAAATATAGAATGATGGTTTCCAGATAAGCCCAGAATTTTTCAAAATTAAGAAAAGTCAAAATAAGTCACAGAGGATAAAAAAAGGGGATAAATATAAAGGCAAATAATAGTAAAAATGCTGAAAACAGTAGGTAAGTATACTATGAATAAAAAGCAAACATAATAATGTCACCAGAAGTCTTGTGAGACAATCCTATTTTTAAAAACTGGTGAAAACAAGACAAAAAACCCTATCAATACAGAATTATATATCAAGTAAAAATCTTTAAGAATGAAAGGGAAGACTGGCTGGTGTGGCTCAATGGTTGTGTTTCCTATGTACCAAGTGGTTTCTGGGCTTCAATTCCTGGGAGGGCACATCCTCAGATTGCGGGCTTGATCTGGGGGTGGGATGGTGGAGGTAACCAATCAATATTGATGTTTTTATCTCCCTCCCTCTCTAAAGTCAATAAAAATATAGTTTTAAAAATGAAGGGGAAATAAACTGCTAAGACCTGAATTATAAGAAATGTTAAAGTTCATCAAGTAGAGGAAATGTGATACCATATAGAAATCTGGATCTACACAAAAAATGAGAGTGAAAATGAAAAATATGAGTATATTCGAAATGCAATGCTTCAAACAATTAAATAGTGTAAAAGAATTGTTTAAAATAAGTTAGTAACAATATTATAAGACTTGTTGCATAGAGAAGTAAAAATGCATGACAATAATACCATGCATTATTATTGGAAAGTGAGAAGATATATTAATACAGTGTTATCATGTTCTTATAATGTATGTGATTGGTATTTAAAGATGCACTGTGATAAACTAAAAGTGAATTTTAGAAAACCTATAGTAAATATTACAAATAAAACAAAGAGAAACAGTTTAAAAGGCAATACAATAGATTAGTAAAAACAATCCAAATAGAAAAAGAAGGAAAGTACAGGACAAGTAGCAAATATCAATATACATTTTAATATAGCCATATAAAAACTTCTTAAATGTAAGCTGGATAAACATTCAAATGAGAATTATCACATGCAAAAATATAATAGCTAAGTATACACTGTCTATAATAAATTTACTTTAAATAGAAAAAACATATTAAATATAAACTGATGGAAAAATATATATCATACACACATTAATCAAAGAAATTTGGAGTGTATATATTAACATCTGCTAGAGTAAGCCTCAGAACAAGAAATACTAACAAGGATGAGAAGGACATAACAAAATGATGAAAGAAAATAATTTATAGAGAGTAAATAGATATTTTAAATTTATTTATACCTAACACAGGGCTTCAAACCTATGGAGCAAAAACTGGTATAACTAAAAGTAGAACTAGATACATCTACAGCTATAATTGAAGAATTTAACACTTCTCTCAATTTATGTAACAACTAGGAAGAAATCTCTAAGGATATAGAATACTTGAACATTCAAAACACTGTAAAAATTGATACTTATTGATAATAACACCAAATATCAGCAAGACAGAATCTTTCCAGTGCATATGAAACAGTTCTTATGATATATCTAATTTTATGATATATATGATTCTGAGACATAAAATACATTTAGGAAGTTATGTGGTCAGACATGATACAGTGTATGTTCTCTGACTATAAAAGAATTAAACTAGAAATTAGTAAGAGACAGTACTCTAGAATATATCCAGATGTGTAAATTAAACAATACTTTTAAATAATCCCTGGAACAAAGAAGAAATGACAAGGGAAAACAGAAAATAGTTTGAACTAAGTGAGAATATAAAACACATATTAAATTTTTTTGTGATTAAGCTAATGGAGTCCTTATAAGGAAATTAATAGCACTAAGTACTTAAATTAAAAATAAAAAAGGGCTCAAATCACTGGAACTTTTATTTGCAGAAACTTCCACTTGAGGAAAATAGGAAAAGAAAACCAAATTAAGTTGTAAATAAGAAGAATAAAGAAAAAGATCATAATAGCTGAAATTAGTGATTTGTGAAACATCAAAAGAACAGAAAATCAATAAAAGAAATAATTCTTTAAAAAGACCAGGAAGATGGAGAATAGTTGTCTATAGTAGCCAAAATAAATGTCTGAGGAAGGAAGAAGGTCATATCCTTTAGATTTTACAGACATAGAAAAGATAATAAGGAAATATCGGGGAAAACTTTAAATGATAAAGTTAACAACTTTTAATGGGCCAGTTTCAATGATATAGAATAGTTAAATTTATTGAAGAAAAAAAATACATGACCAAAGTGTCCTTTTTTTCTATTCAAAAATTGAAGTCACAGTTAAAAATCTTCCCACAAAAAACTCCAAGTCAAAGTCACTTATTACACACACATTTTCCAGGTAATGGAAATGGGAAAACATGTCTTCACTTATTTTATGAGGGCAGCATTTCTTTGATACAAAACCATTATTAGAAAAGAAACCTAGAGACCAACATCCCTTATGAAATAGACAAAATCCCTGAAATATTTTTTTAGCAAATCAAAAGTAATAGAGTCTTTTACAAACATATGTGCAAGTGATATGTTAGTAGGCACAAGTAAAAGGATAAAGGGTATGGAGTTAAATTGGATTTCATTCAAATATCAGCTCTAATGCTTCCTGGTTTTATGATCTTGGGCAAGACATGGAATTTCTCCAAGCCTCAGTTTCTCCATTTTGTATGCTGATAACATGTACTTTAGAGGATTAGAGTGAGAATTAAGTAAGTAAAATATAGTTTCTAACCCAAGTCTAGAACATAATAGGTATATTTTTAAATATCTATCATTAGGTTGTAAGTATATTGAGGTGTATGATTTTTATGAATTTCCCATAGGTATTAGCACAGCAGCTTTTACAACTAATTAACCTATTAAAATTGGTTTGATTGAAATAGAACTTTAAAAGTGTGTTCTTTTGAATGCTTAATTGCTTTTAATTTGTGTAGAAAATGACTATTATTAAATTTGTAAAAACAGATCAGGTTCCTGAGAATATGAAATAGAAGGAAACAGAAAAATAGCAAAAAAAGATCAACTTAGAAACAGAAATTACTGAAAAAAAATAGTTGAGAGGAATACATAATTAAATATTTGTTTACTGGTCCTTTAGCATCTATTTATATCTAAAAACCTAAGTGACTGTTTGACCATCTGACCAGAAGCTATGATGTGCACTGACCAACAGGGGCTAGATGCTCAATGCAAGAGCTTCAGTGACTTTCAGCTGTGGTTCTCAGGTGAAGCACTCAGAACCAGAAAAAAGGGAGCCCGATTCTGGGGTGTGTCACCTGAGAACTGTCCTCTTCCAATCCAGTACCCCTCAGCGGATATTGGAGAGCCAATTTAGGCCTAATCCCCACTGGTGCACAAATCCCCTATTGCACCAGGCTTCTAATTTTTTTTATAAAAAATTATAAAGAAAAACACCAGCCTGAGCAGAAAATCTAAAGGAAGTTCAAAGAACTTGGATTATTTTATGCCATAATTATGAAGAGTTTGCATTAATTTTGAACCAGTAGAAGAGGTAGCCACTTCATTTGTGAAACTGGTGTTCAACATTTAGAATTGCTCTCAGCCGATTTGCATGTAAATAGATCATCACTTAATTCTCACAGTTACTCTATGAAATAGATATTCATTTAGTAATCAGGAAATTGAAGCTTAGAGAAATTCAGAAAATATGCCAAGATTATATAATGGACACATTCTAAAGTTAGTCTTAAAGTGAAGTCTGCCATATTTGGGCTTTTTGTTGATGTTGTTACTATATTTAATTTGGTTTTAAATTTTACAAAGTGCTCTAATAGAATTATCTTTATCCTCACAAAACTTTATTATGCATGGTTAGGCCTTTATCATTTTATAGGTGTCAAAACTGAGGTCAAGAATAAAATTCTCCCAAGCAACACTTGGAAACATGGGATTCAATTATCAGTCTCATTCTCTCTGCCTTCAGTCTGAGTATGGTGAGAATAGAAGGATCACCTATCTCCCAAATGTCTTTTGTGAAACTCTACAATTTCCAAATGTTAAGTTTTATATTTTATTTCTGTCTGGCTTTTTGTTGTTTTTGTTGTTGCTGCCTATGAGAAAGCAACAGTGATAATTATGAAATGACTGATTATTCACCACAATATAGAATGAAGACTTCAAAAAGAGAGAAAGGAAATGACCAAGTCATGCTCTTTGTATCTACCGCAGACAACGCTTCTGAGTTATTTTATAAAGTCCAATTCTTAATTATGAGTGTGATATATGGGATTATAAGGATCTGCTAAAATAATCATTAAGAAATAATTACCAGATGTGCCATTCACAACTAGAAAATAATATTGATATTGTTTAAACTGAAGGCAAGGATTATAAATCTCTGCCTAATGAAACATGAAAAGAAATAAGTTATATTTCTGTTTCATATCAATATACCAACATATTTCTATAATGTTTGAAAAAATGTTTTATTATACACAAATTTAACTAATAAATAACACTAGTACTGAGAAGTTTTTAAAATTTTGGTAGTGCCCTTTTCCAGTAAAATTTTAATTTTTTAACTTGCTTAGTCATCTATTCAATTATTTAGATAGCTAATATTAAACTTGTAGCTGCTGTATGCTGGTACAGAAGGAGTATAACTACCAAACTTTGAATTAGAGACTCCTACCTCCCATCCAGTAAAATTTTATTTAAATTGTCTCCATCTGAAACGTTAATAGCTTGTTACTGCAAAGAAGACTACGTCATTGGAGGCAGAAGGAGCAACTATGCTTTTTCAAATCCCTCTATCTTTTAAACTTCTTTCTCCTTCATTTTAGAAACATGAATAACAAGACTCAAATCTGGCAGCTAGTATTTTGCAAGGAATTTATTCTCTCAAAATTTGAGCTAACGTATTTGTTATAACAGTCTTTACAATAAGCAAATGAATGGAGAATTCAAGTGTTAACTGAAGCCATGCAAATTAGCCATCTGGATAGAACAACATTTTCTTACCTAATATTGAACTCAACAGACTTATATGTTTTTAAAGAATCTCTATTTTTCAGCCTTTGCAATATTCCATCATATGTGACCAATCCTTGTAATTCCTCAAATGGAAATTAACTCTGAGAGTTGAGAAAAAAAATTGCTGACAAAGCCTTCATTTATTATTTATTTTATTTATATATTTTTTATTTTTAAAGTGTTCATATTTTTATCTAAATCTTATGACAGTTATTTTGAAAATCAAGAATAGTAGTGCTTAAAATATACATTTGATAAAATATTTTATTTTACCCAATGCTTTTTTTTTTCTTCCACAAAATGTCTGGAACCCAACATCATTCTTCCATTTTACTTGTGTGAACTATCATGTTTAAGAGCTAAGTTAATGGCAAATGTTAGAGACTGACATGATATCCACAAGTGAATTTGATGGGCAGGGAGCTTATGTAAATCAGAGGCCAAAGACATTTTTCCATTTAAGAAGAAACCATGGCATTCTTCCTCCCATGGTTTCTTGAGGACTTGTCTATCTACTTGTCTGTGGATGTCACTCCAAATGCTAGGAAAAGGGAGGAGAGGGGAAGGAAAGGCAAACAAAATAAATTAATACCCTATCTTTGGTTCACACATCATATTTGAAATGTTTATTCTGATATTACGACGGCAGGTTCCAACTCTGTTTAACTGTCTGATTTGGGCTGCAACAACTCCTGTTCATTTTTCTATTATTCCAGTCAAATAGAACTCACCACTGCTTCCTACACATGCCATATGCTTTCCTTCCTAGGTGCCCCTGCTCAAGAGTTTGCATTTTTTATATCTCTCTCCTCTCTCTAGCAGCCAATATGTATTCAGCATTTAAATTTCATTGAAGTATGATTTATGGACATGAAAATGTACTCATTCTATGTGAATGTGTCAATGAGTTTTGACAATTACTACTACATTCAAAATATAGAACATATCCACATATTTTTACTCATGATTCTTAAGTCAAATTCTCACACACTCTAAACCCAAGGTAAAACTGATATGCTTTCTGACACTATAGATTAGTTTTGGCTCTTCTAGGATTCCATATAAATAGATTTATATAGTATTTACTCTGTCATATCTGGTTTCTATTGCTCAGTATAAAGTTCTTTGAGTCATCTTATATGCTTGCATATATCAATACATCATTCTAATTTATTGCTATGTAACAATCCAGTGTATAAACATTACCAAAATTTATTCCTCCACCTATTGTTGGACATTTGGTTATTTTCAGTTTCTTAATATTACAAATAAAACTTCTCTAAGCATGCATGTATGAGTTATATATGCCTTTTATTTCTTTTTGGTAAATGCCTATGAGTAGGATTGATAAGTAACATGATAAATACATGTTTAAGTTTTTCAAAAATTGCAAAAATTGTTTCCTCAAGTGATTGATTGTACTACTTAAACTCCTATAAAAACAAGCATAAAAGATTCTCTTAATATACATATTCACCAACACTTGGCAAAAGTATTCTTTCTTCACACAATCTTAGCCAAATGGCCAATAAGCAATATGCACTCTTTCTTATTTTAACCATTCTAATGGATGCCTGGCTAGTGGTATATTATTATGGTTTGCATCTTCCTGATAATAATGCTGAGCATCTTCTTATGTGTTTATAAAGCAATGTAAAGGTATGACAAATAAAGAAAAGTATAGGCTAACATTCCTGATTGACATGGATGCAAAAATGTGCAACAAAGTATTAGCAATTTGAATTTATTAGTATATTAAAAAGACCATACACCATAATCAAGAAGAATTTATTCCTGGGATACAAGGGTGACAAATCATATTTAGATCAATTAATGACTTAATTGATTTAAAATACAGCACAAATAAAATAAAGGATAAAAACCCTGTGATCATACCAATGCACACACCCATTTATGATAACTGGATTTTGTCAAATGCCTATATATACTATTCAGCAAAGTGGAAATAGAGAAAATGTATCTCAACATAATAAAGTTCATATATGACAAACCCACAACACAGTATGACAAACCCACAACTAACAGTATACTTGATAATTAAAAACTAAAGTGTTTTTCTTGTGATCTCAAGGAAACAATGCAGGAATATCCCTGTTAGCACTCTTATTCAACATAGTATTAGAAATCCTAGTAACAACTATCAGACAAGAACAAAAGGCATCCAAATTGGAAAGGAAGAAGGAAAACTCTCATTATTTGCAGATGATATCATACTATATAGAGGAACTTTTAAAATTCTACCAAAAATTATTAGAAGTGATAAATGAATTCAGTAAAGTAGTAAGATACAAATAAATATTCTGAAATTGGATACACTTTTATAACTAAAATAATGAACTGTCAGAAAAGGAAACTGAGAAACAATCCCATTTATAATTGCATTAAAAACACAGATCTATACTAGTGTTTTAATCAAGGAGGCAAAAAACCTGCACTTAGAAAATTTTAAGACACTGAATAAAGAAATTTAAGATAACAAATAAATAGAAGCATACAGCATGTTCAAGAAAAGGACGATTTGACATCATTAAAATGCCCAGATAAATCTTTAGATTTAATGCACTTCCTATCAAAATGCTAATGGCATTTTTCATAGAATGTGAACAGCTATTCCAAAAATGTATACGGAACTACAAAAGACCCTGAATAGGTAAAGCAATCTTGAAAAAAAAAAAGAAAGAACAAAGTTGGAAGAATTATACTGATATCAAACTATCTATAGGAATAACATAATAATAACAATAAAAAACATTGTCGTTACATAAAAACAAACACAGGTCAATGAGAGAAAAATCTCATTCCAAGAGGCTCAATTAATAGCTGACAAAGGTGGCAAGACATACAATGGGGTAACAACAGTGTATTCAATAAAAGGTACTGAAAGAATTGGATGGATACATTAAAAAAATGAAACTAGATCACCTTCTTACTTCATAGACAAGAGTAGATTCAAGACTCAAAATGAATTAAATACTTAAATGTAAGACTCCAAATGATAAAACTATTAGAAGAAAATAGGAAGTAAACTGACATTTCTCTTGATAATTCGTTTGCTGATATATCTTTCCAGGCAAGGGGAAAAAATAAACTACATCAAACAAAAAGTTTTTGCATAGAAAAGGAAAAACCATCTGAATGGAAAAAGATATTCCACAATCATACATCGCAAAGGGGCTAATATTCAAAAGTTATAAAGAACTTGGAAAACTCAACAACAAAATAAACAATTCAATTAAACAGTGGGCACAGGACCTGATTAAATACTACTTCAAAGAGGACATAGACATGGCCAATAGATACATGAAAAGATGTTCAACATCACCAATAATCTGAGAAATGCAAATTAAAACCACAATGAGGTGTCTCACATGTGTCAGAATGGCTATCACCAATAAATCAACAAATAAGTGGTGGCAGGGATGTGGAGAAAGGTAACTCTAGTGCACTGTTGGAGGTTATCTGGGTGATGCAGCCATTATGAAAAATAGTATGGAGGTCTCTCAAAAATGTAAAATTGGAACTGCCTTATGACACAGAAATTTCATTTCTTGGAATTTATTAGACGAACCCAAAACATTAATTTGAAAAGATATATGCACCCTTATTGTTCATTGAAGCATTATTTACGATAGCTAAGAACTGGAAGCAGTCCAAGTGCCCATCAATATTCAAATTTTCAAAAAGGATGTGATACACATATAAAATGGAGTAACTCATACATAAAAAAGGAATGAAATCATATCACCTGGGACATGGATGGATCTGGAAGGTATTATACTAGGTGAAATAAGTCAGAGAAAGGGATATACCATATAATTTCACTTACAGATGGAATCTAAAGAATGAATTAAAACAGAAACAGACTCATAGTTACTGAGAACAGACTCATGGTTGACAGAGGGGAGAGGGTTCAGGGGCTGGGGCTGGGTGAAAAAGATGAAAGGATTAAAAAGTACAAATTGGTAGTTACAAAATAGTCATGAGGATATAAATTACAGCATAGGGAATATTGTCAAGATCATTGTAATAATTGTGTATGGTCCATATTAGTGGAATCACTTTTTGAAATTATATAACTGTCTAACCACTCTGCTGTACACCTGAAACTAAACTATAATAATAGAAGCATAATATGATAATTAGAGCAGATGTCCTTACAGACATTCTTCTGGATGACCTTCCAGACAAAGCTGGGACTGTGAGGGTCGAGGCGGCCACCATGGCAGGTGGGAGCCAAAGCAGCCACCACAGCATCAGGAGCCCGAACCCCGTGCATGAATTTCACGCATTGGGCCTCTAGTATAAAATAATATTGAATGTCAAAAAAGGAGTCATTTACAGCTTATTTTGATAACTACAGAACTTTGCTAACCTGTAAGACTGAATTTCAGCACATAAAAACATTCTTCAAGAATGTTTCATGATGGGAACACATATGTTAAAAACTATCTTATGTAAAATAACTGACATGATCCAGGCAAAAGATTGGCACTCTTTTACTAATATTAAACAAAGCAGCACGTGACTGGGTTCAGAATGCTGACATTCAAGGCAATGAAATAGTCACCTCTGCTGAGCAAATGAGGGTGAGATGAGGTGTAAAATGTGCTCTAATGCTCAAAGTCATACCTAAGGACAATATATACACAGTAATGTCCTTTATAGCAGAAAGGTCAAGTCCAGAATCATACAGTGCACCTAACTATATTTTTTCTGTAGTTTATTTCAATCTTGAATTGTCCTCAGTCTTTTCTTAGTTTTTATGACCTTGATAATTTTGAAGATTCCAGACCAGCTATTTTGTAGTATGTCTTTCTACTTGGAATTAACTTGCATTCCTCATGAAGTGCATAAGATACTGTGTTTTTCACATTCTAATCTATAAAGTGGCAAAGTATTTCAATTTAGTTATTTATAATACTCACTTTGGTGTCCCTCAGGCTTCTTCACTGTAAGGTTACTAATTTTCTCCTTAGAGTTAATCAGCAATTTGAGAAGAGTTACTTATATAAATACCCCATTCCTCATTAAACTCCCAGTTTTTCCATGTATTTTATTTGGACTGTTATTTTATTCAGTGGGTTGCAATTATTATTAACTATAATATTAAATTATTATTATTATTTATGTTGACTTGAAATGTCTCACTTTGGTTAATGGGAAACACCTCAGGCTGGCTCCTATATCCTTTTGACATATTCTTATCATTTTAGGATCAGTTCTTTACTTTATAGCCTGAGATGTTCTGGGTTTATCTGTTCTCTTCCCAGCTGTGTAGCCTTGTTTCTTTCCATTCCTTTTGAAGTGAGAGGCATGACTTTTTCCTGAAAAAATTACAGAATCAACTTTTGGATGGAAGTGAAAACTAAAATGATATTTGAAATATAGTCTTACAAATGATTTCAGTGCAGTTTAGATGCATTTCAAACTCCTCAGAAACCCGTTTTGGAAAAGTCGTTTTATTTTTCTTCTCCATTATTATCACCAAGATGTTTGGCTTCTGAAGAGCCTTGACTTATAGTCACTGCTTTTCCAGATTTTAGAGTCTCAGGGAAGACTATTGGGTGAAAATCCGTAGACCAATAATAATTAAAGTAAGACTCCCCAAAGATGGGAGGATGAAACATAGACATATTTAGTCACTGTCCTATTCTTTGATCCAAACAGAAGAAACTGGCTTCCTATTTATGTGATTTAATATGACCTAAAGGCAGAATTGCCCGAGTTGAAAGCAGTATTTATTTTCCTTTCTTGGGACTTGCTGCAAAATCAATAAATGGCATTAAGTAAAATTTTCAGTTCAAAAAAGTGTCTCAGTCTGTATTATGAATAGAGAAATAGTTATTGACTGGATTTCTCAAAATAGAGTTATAAAATACCAAAAAGATCACTCGGGTCTTAGCTGAGCTAGTTCTGATGCATAATAAATCTGTAAGATATCACTATCATAAGTCATCCTACAATTAGATGTACTTTATCCACATTGAGAATTCTACAGTCTTATAGAATTATAGACAGACAGACAGACACACACACACACACACACACTCACACACACACACACACATGTATTCACATATATTATTTCATATTCTCATTGAGCAACCTGGTAAGATAGGCATTATTAGTCCACACCACACATGTAGAAGTGGAATATTAGAAAGTTTAAGAGATTTTTTCCATGATTGTCAAGCTACCAATAGGTAAAGCAGCATCTTCTAAAATCCAAATTCTTACTTCTCTTATACATACCTCTGCAAATTCCTTCAATAACCTTTCCTTCTGTCCAGGCCACACTTTTAAAGACTATTTTTTTAGAGTAGTTTTAGATTTACAACAAAATTGAGAGGAAGGTACAGAGATTCTCAGATACTCCCTGCTGTCACACATGCATGGCCTCTCCTCCATTATCAACATTCTCACAAAATAGTACTTTTTTTTAAGCAAAAGCTAAGCCTATATTGACACATCAAATCACCCATAGACCACAGTTAACCTTAAGGTTCACTCTTGGTGTTATACAGTCAATGAGTTAGGCAACCCCCAATCTTTAATTTTCTCCATAGTTTTGTTTTTTTAAAGAATGTCATATAGTTGAAATCATAGCCTTCTCAGATTATCTTCTTTTACTTAGTAATGTGCATTTAAGGTTGCTGCATGTCTTTTCATGGCTTGATGCCTCATTTTTTAAAATCAATGAATAACACTCCATCGACTGGATGTGCCACAGTTTATTTATGCAGGGACCTATTAAAGGACAACATTGTTGCTTCCAGGTTTTGTCAATTATGAGTGAAGCTGCTATAAATGTTTGTGTATGGGCTTTTATGTAGATAGAAAGTTTTCAACTTCTTTGGATAAACACGGAAGAATGCGATTGTTGGGTCATAAGGTAAGAGTATGGTTAGTTACATGAGAAACCACCAAACTGCCTTCCAAAATGGCTGTACTGTTTTTCATTCCCACCAGCAATGAATAAGAGTTCTTATTTGAGCATAGTGGTTTGGGTGGATATCTGGGTTCTCTATTCTATTCCATTGGTCTATATGTCTGTTCTTGTGCCAGTACCAGGCTGTTTTGAGAACAGTTGCTTTGTAGTATAGCTTGAAATCTGGTATTGAGATCCCACCAACTTTATTCTTCTTTCTCAGAATTGCTGTAGCTATTCGTGGTCTTTTTTTGTTCTAGATGAATCTATGAAGAATTCTTTCTAGGTCTGTGAAATATGTCGTTGGTATTTTAATGGGTAGTGGATTGAATCTGTAGATTGCTTTGGGTAGTATGAACATTTTAATGATGTTGATTTTCCCAATCCATGAGCATGTTATGCTCTTCCATCTGTTAACATCTTCCTCTATCTCTTTTATTCAGTGTCCTGTAGTTTTCTGCATATAGGTCTTTTACCTCTTTAGTTAGGTTTATTCCTAGGTATCTTAATTTTTTTGGTGCGATGGTAAATGGGATTGCTTTTTTAGTCTCTCTGTAATTTCACTATTAGTGTACAGAAATGTCACAGATTTCTTGGCATTAACTTTGTATCCTGCTTCATTGCCAAATTCATTTATTAAGTCAATTAGTTTTGGGATGGAGTCCTTCGGGTTTTTTATGTACAATATCATGTCATCTGCAAATAAGGACAGCTTTACTTCTTCTTTTCCAATTTGTTGTTTCACATCCTCACCAACATTTGGTGGTGTTAATGTTGCAGATTTTGGTTACACAATTACTTTTTTTTAAAAAAAAATTAACCTATAAGTTGGTTCATTTGACCAGATATGACACACAATTTGCCTAAAATTGATCAAAGAGGATTCTATTAATTTTTTAAATTAAAGCTTGCATTATTTTCACACTAACAGGTAGAATCAGTAGCCCCAAAATTCTTTTATACACAATAAAATACTTTTTCTTGGGGGGCTTTGTAATCATAAACTGTGGAAAACTCTGGTCTGTGAAACTTTTACTAGCAAAAGGGGGGTGAAAAGGCATGATCTCGAGGGGGAAAACGAAAATTCATAATATGACGATTTCTAACGGGAGTCACTGTGGCAGACAAGCATCTACAGACAGAAAACAGGCTGGATTTTAGCTAATCATGAAATTAGATGTTTTTTTTATTTTTTAAAATATTTTTGTTGTTGTTGATTTTAGAGAGAGAAAGGAAAAGGGAGAGAGATAGAAACAGCAAAGATAAGAGAGAATCATTGATTGGCTGCCTCCTGCACACCCCCTGCTGGGGATTGAGCCTGCAACCCAGCCATGTGCCCTTGACTAGAATTGAACCCCAGACCTTTCAGTCCACAGGCTGACATTCTATCCACCGAGCCAAACAGTCTAGAGCAGATGTTGTTTATTTTATTTTATTTATTCTAAGTATTATTTGGGTTCTGTTATATCAAGTGCTGTTTGAAGCTGTTATTAAAAAAACCACACAACAACATTTAACCAATTTGTAGTCAAGAACTAATGGGCAACTTAAAAGCTATGTTTTTTATTTAGAAAATCTTGGCTCTTTTGGCTCTTTGGATAAATAATACAAAATATTTCCATCCGTGAGTAAATTAAAATGTCACAGAGAGCCTCTTTGGCCACATTAGTCCTAAGACAGGAGGGGAACAGACTTCACAGTTTTTATTTAATTAAAGTGATATCTTCACAGCATTCCCAAATAGGCAGGAAGCTGAAAAACATTTTCAGTCTTCACTCTTCCTCCAAATTGTATTTTCAATAGAAGTAAGACTTATGAAAGGCATGTTTCTTAACTACCACATGCTGCTCAGAGCACCACAGTTGGTGAATTTTTAAGTGAAAATGGAAATTGTTTTTATTTCCTTATTTTTATTTGCAAGTTTCATGCCCCAAACCTGTGTGCTTTCTGATCAAAAGTGACAGCTAGAAGTAACAACCTACTTAAGAGTGACATACTGTGTTATGCTCAGCACATCTCTGCTTTAGGGAGCAAAACATATGAAGACAGAGAAAGGAAAACTACCATTTGCTTGATTATTTTTCTCTATATCCAAGTTAAAATAAAGGTAAACCTATTATTCTATGACTCCAAATATGATTCCAAGTAAATAAATAACAGGGTTAGAATTCCCTGTATTTCATTCCTGGTGTCCCTTTCCTGAATATTCTGTCTACCTCGATCTTGCCAAACTCCCTTTCACCATAAATAAAGAGAAAGAAGGACTCCACAGAAAAGATTAAGGGAAGTAAGAAAATTCTCAAAGGAGTATCTGATTTGTGTTTTCATCTGTAAACACCAAATTGCTTTTGAATTTAATTTCTTTACACAGAGCTACAGAGGCATCATTTAAGCAACTCAAAATTATCCCAAATATTGCTGACCAGCTCAGTTTACAAACTAGTTTGATTACATTTGATTTCAAAATCTATATTCAAATATATCATCCCCTTCATTTATATGAGAAAGAAAAGGAGATCCATCATTCCTATTTTCTGTTGTATTTTAAATTAGGTTTTAAGAGGATATCATTAAATAGATCCTTCATAAATTAATGCATGCAGGGGAAAAACATTTTTTCTTATCTTAGAACATGAGACTAATGCAATTTTGTCTCTTGCATTTAAAAGGAGTTTCAACAGAGTATCTTACTGAACTGGATTCTCTTGAAATAAGTCTCTGAGACAAATATCTGAATACAGACGGCATTTCAGGGAAGTAATATCGGAAAGCCAAATGGATAATTGCAGAAAGTAAAATGCAGAAGGAAAAGCAAACAAAAGGCTGGATAAATGAGTTGGACATCACTATGGGCAACTATTCCTCTCCTATGGTTGCTTCTGGGAAGTCTTATAAAATTTCTCTCAAAAGTACCTACCCAGGTGATGCAAGGCAAAAGCATTTGACCATCCATTTCTGTATCACTTAGATCAAGATTGGCCCTGGAAGTGTCATGAATAGCCACCTCTCTGACTACATATGCATGAGTGTTGATCAGGATGTTGTAAGAGTTTGCATGTAAGGTATCATATAGCAGAAATCAAGAAAGATCTAGTGTGTCCTGAGGTGAGGCCCTGCTTACTGGGCTATGCAATGCATCCTTTGTTGAGGTTTGTCAGTAGTTCCAAACCACATCTTATACACTATGAATAAGGCTGGTGCCATCAGATCAGCAGGATCCTGTGGTTTGGGTGATGGAGAAACTTTCACCACAATCTGGACTTGGGACCTAAACCTGGAATTACAAAACAGCTTCTTCCTCTGTACCCCACTTTAGATGAGTAGAGTTTCAAGCTACCCATTAAAATAGGAATCTGTTTTCAGAACACCTGCACACCCATTCTTCTATGTATTATCTGTGGTTACTTTTGTGCTGCAATAAAGTTGAACAGTTGTAATAGAAACCATTTGGTCTGCAAATCTAAAAGATTTGTTATCTTGCTCTTTATGGAAAAAATTGTAACCTTTTAGAATAAATGAAAGAGGAGAACATTTTCTTAATATTAGGACATGATGTTTCTAAAGTGGAAAAATAAATTCAAGTGCTGTGCCTCATTACAAAAGGAAGGTAATGCAAGGTACAACAACTTATCCTTTCTTTTAATGGGGATACCCTGGCCTGCTATGGGCCTCTAAAAAAATTAACAATGTGAAGATAACACATTGTTTTATGTTCCAATTTTTGGCAAATATGTTCCCTGGTTTTAAGTATAATATTAAATCATGTAGGAGATGAGAGTCTCCCTAAAACATGTCATAGAAGCCACATGGATCTCAGAGAATATTCAGTTAATACATGGATCACTTGACCCTAACACTCATTTACTCAACAAGTCCATATTAATTAACAAACCTCAGCCACTTCATAATACATATTAATAGCCACCTCTCCCATATTGCTCAAGGGCCACAGCTACCAAACGATTCTTTGGAGTCACTTCACAATCCCCCCTGAGTGAGAATCCCGGTAATTGTGATGCACATCATGCCACGTACTATCAAAACAGTGTCCACATTGCTGTGTGGTCTGTGAGTGGTCCAGCTCTGTGATCCCTAAAAATCTGCTCTCTGGAGCCACCTGTGGCATAAACTGAACTAGCCTAAACTTAGATTCTCTAAAATCCAAGAGCTAGAGACAGAGATTGACATGTAGGTCATTAATTTCAAAGTAGGGTTCCAGGAAGCAGGAGTGACCAAGCGGGGACTTGAAGCAAGCAAAGAGGCAGGGAGTAAGGCCAATACAAAAGAGGCATTATTGAACTGACCATGGCTACAAGCACATGATGCTGGGTCCCATGGTCCCATGGGAACTTCTGGGGATCTTTTTGAAATGTGTCTCTGGCACTATATTTTAAAAATGTATCAGTCATACGTGAGTGCTGAGCCACTTCCACAGACATCTCACAACATAACTGAAGTCTGAGAGCAGGACATGTGAGGTTCAGAGCATGACTCCAAAGCAAAGGTGACATCAGGTTACACATATGTGAAGCTGGTAACCCCAACACTGACTTGAGGAAGAGGGGAAACTGACGTACCTAATGGCAGATGTTTAACATACCATGCACACATTTTGAATTTTCATTGTGTTGTTTCTGGTACAACGAAAAAAGGCTGAAACCAACATAACAGCTACATATTACACTTAGTTAAAAGTCTGGCTATTTAGCTTCTGGTACAAACGTGTAATCTAAAAATGATTCTACTACAAACACCGATTTTACTACAAATGACAAGTGGAAATTCTAAAAATATACAAAAAGATTAAGCATAAGGAGTAGATTTTGAAGGGGAGTGAACATTTAAAGGAAGCACAGCATGCTTTAGACTTTTTTTCAAAGATGGCATGCAAATGACAAACAGGCACATAAAAGGTCCTCAGAAAAATGCAAATACAAACCACAGTGAGGTATCACCTTATACCTGTTAGAATGGATCTCATCAAAAAGACAAGGGGTGAAGAAAAGAGAACACTGTATATTGTTGGCAGGAATATAAACGGTTACATCACTATGAAAAACAGTATGGCATTTCCTCAAAAAATTAACAATAGAACTAGCATAAAACCCAGCAATTCTACTTTGGGGTTTTTAGCTAAAGGAAACAAACAAAATTAGTATCTTAGAAAGACATGTGTACCCTTATGTCAGTGCAGCATTACTTACAGTAACCAAGACATGGAATAAAGCTAAGTGTTCATCAATACATGAAAGATAGATACATATAGAGGAATATTTTTCAGCCATAAAAAATATCCTGTCAGGCGAGACAATGTGATGGAACTTGAAGGATTATTTTAAGTGAAATAAGCCAGTCAGAGAAATACAAATACTACCCAGTATCACTTATATGAGAAAACTTAAAAACAACAACACCTATAGAATCAAAGAAAGAGTAGGGAAGTGCGTGCTGAATGTTGGAGGAAGGTGCAGGGGAAATGGGAAAGGTTGGTAAAAGGGCACAAACTTGAAGCTATAAAATTAGCGGTCTGAGGATCAAACATAAAATGGTAACAATAGTTGATAACACTGTTATATAATTGAAATTTGCTGAGGGTAGAAATAATGTTCTCACAAAAAATATGCAAAGCCCTGGGAGGGCTGCTCATTGGTTGTGGAGTAATCCTGTTCACCAAAATGGTGACGGGTTTGATTCCTATTCAGGGCACATGCCTGGGTTGGGAATTCAATCCCTGGTTGGGGCGTGTATGGGAGGCAACTGTTGATTTTTCTCTCACATTGATGTTGTTGTTTTTTTCTCTCTCTCTTCCTTCCCCTTTCTCTAGAAATAAATAAAATATGAAAGGTGAAGGACTTATATATGTTAATTGAGGAAATGGTGTGAACCCTCTCACAAAGTCATTAATAAAAATTTTAGAGGACACGATGGAATGTTTTATTTTCGTGTAGTTTTGTTGTTAGGGCACCTCCAGTTTTGGAGGCGCAGCATTCAAAACTAATGGGAACCACAGCACTTTTCAAATTAGAGGAATCAGAGAAGGGGTGGGAGAAAACAAAACTGCTGAGGAATAAAGAGTGACTTCAGAAAGGAGAGAGACAGGGCACTCCAAAATCTACTGTTACAAAATTCCTAGAAAATAATTTGGTGGGATAAAATCTTTCTCACTTTGGTTTAAGCAAAGAGTTCTGAACCACAGATTTAAAAATATGATCCTTAAAAAAATGATAAATTTGACTTTATGAAAATATATTTTCTTTTTAGATGGCATTAAGAATAAAAACAAGTCACAGATCTGGAGGAAAATATTTGCAGATTCTGCAAATACTCTGCATCTACAACAGATAAAGTCTCAAAATTTAATGATAACTCGAGACACAGGGCAGAAGATTTGAATGCTCATCAAAGAATCTATATGAATGTCAAATAAAAAGATAAAATGTTGTTCAATGTCAGTCATCAGGGAAATCAAAACCGCAATGAGATCTCACAGTATACCAAATAGAAAGTGCAATAATTAAAAACTGACCATCCCAACGATTTGCGGTTGGAATTCACATACACAGCTGGTAGAAATTTAAAATCACACAACCCATTGCAAAACTGTTCTGCCATGTGTAAAATTAAATATACATTTATCTGGGCACTTGGCCATTCTGGTCCTAGGTATTTACTCATGAGAAATAAAAGCACATGTCTATACAAAGCACTGTGTATGAATGTTCACAGTTTTTGTTTATAATATAAAAAAATGGCAAACAACTTAGAAGGTAATGGATAAATTGTGTTATAGCCATACAATAAAATGTTACGTAGCAGTGATACTATCAGTCATATGCATGGATCTTTAAATAATTATGTTGAGTGAAAACCTAGACAAAAGTGGAGTGCATATTGCATGACTCCTCTTATATAAAATTCTAGGCAATGGAAAATATTGTATATTAGCAACCAGTAGAACAGAAGTTGCCTTGGGATGACAGGGAATGGTGTGGAGAGGTGCAGGAGGTAGGGATTACAAGTGAGCATAAGGAAATTGGAAAGTGAGAGTGTGTTTCTTGTCTTAATAATGCAGATGATTTCAAGATGTATGCAAATGCAGACTTAACAAATTATAATTTTTTTTGTATGTTCAATTTGTTGTATGTCCATATGGGGGGGGCAAAAGTAGGTTTATAGTTGTGAGTACATGAAACACAGTTTATTCTTGTATTAGTCTGTATTAATTATTATATTACTTTCCATAGGAACAACTGTAAACCTACTTCCCCCCACTCTGTACATTTCAATAAATATGTTAAAAATCAGAGGACATAAAAAAGTAAAACTGGAAAAATGGACTTTATGCTATTTGAAGTTAAAAACAGTATTTTTAGTTTGCTTAAGATTCCAGTGCATAAGAAAGTTTGCTTACTTTAATGAAGAACAAAGTACAATTTAGCAGTCATGCAAAAGTTATGTCTTCTTTTTTGTTTTTCGTGATAGTGCACTCAATTCTGGGTAGGTAATTGACTATTCCCCATTATGCACAGCCCCAAAGTGACCTTGACCCCATTAAGGAAAAGGTACTTAAACCAAATAAAATTAGTGTGCTCTATATTCCCAGGCATTGAATCTTAAGTAAAGATATTGAAGAGGAGAACACATTTAGAAAATATTTATCCTAGCAGTAGAGATTTAAGGGAAAACAACAGCAAAAACAACCCAAAATTGTACATGAGTTCCAGTAAATAAAACTCAGGCTTTCCTAATAGTTTCTGGAGCTGGCTGTGTAGCTTTAAAAATTATTTGAGCTAGTTGCTACCTTCCCAATTATTTTTATGCTTAATTTATCCAAAGAAATATTTGGGTACTTAGGGGAAAATAACAAAATTGTTAAAAAAAAATGGGTCAACCTGTACATTTGGTGTCTCCCAATGTACACGATTGAAATGTCTTCCATTCCCTTAAATTTTTTATAAATGAAATAAAATATTACTATTTTTAAAGAAATAATGACAATTGGTGTGTTTTGCGGGAAATGAGAGCCTTCGGCCATTCTTAATAAGAATTGGGTCAAAGACATTGAAAGAATGCTCTCAGACTACGAGTAAGAATATTTCTACCATTTCTTTCTTATTTTTCTTTTGTGATTTTGTTGATGATGATGGTGGTAGAGGTTTTACACATGTTTACCAATTACTGGTCATCCTGGGACATTCGCTTCCCTACGTTTCCTGGAAACAAGGCTGAGCTTTTATTCTAAATCCATGCCCTTTTCTTCCCAGGCTCCTTTGTAATCATCTTCCTTTATTATTCCCTGAATTTTATTATTGCACCCAGCTATTTTAGGTCCCCCTTTGTTTTCTCTGTGCATACCTTTCCTGGGTAGCCTCATTTATCTCTAAAGGCTTTGATAACAATGTAGAAGTCAGTGACCCCTAACTCTACTTTTATCCCATATCTCTCAGAGCTCCAGACTCATTAAGCTACCTCCTTGTTAGACATCTCACTTTAAATGCAGTATAAGCAAAATTGAACTCATCCTCTATCCCTACCACATAACCTAAGTCTGTTTCTACTTTCATGTTTCCTGAAGACACCAATTTACTTAAGCCTCTTTTTTCATGCCCCACTTAAAATAATTACCAAAAACTAGACATACTCTTAGTCCACATTTCTATCACCTGTGGTGATTCACCATTATATTGCTTGAAATATAATGACTATTCAATAAATATCTTCTGAATAAATTAAGGAATATTCCAGACAATTTTATATCCTCAGGCCTACTTTCAACACCCTCATAACTTCGTTACTGCCTGTTTTTAGTCTTACTCCGTTCTTTCGGGTAGTCTAAACTTTTTCCAGAGTGATTTTATGAGTCACAGCTTGAAGAACTCTTTCATCATTAACACAAAGTGAATTATATCAATATTTTTAAGAATATATTTATTCTGAGGAACAACATTGACTGCACTTTGTACAATTTTGACCTGACAAAAAAGGAATTCAAAATGATAGTAAGTAAAATTGTAGGGAGCAGCTATAGAGTTAAGCCTCTGACTGACTTGTTGGCAAAGCCACAAACAAGTCCCAGCTTACAGGTCACAGCCCTGTTAGCATAATTAAGCTTGACCTTATGACACTCCCTAGATCCTTTCTGGGTAGCAAATGGGCTGTGGGACGTGCAGCAAGTGAAACTCACCAGAACATTGTAACTATGGTGACTACTACCTTGTTTACCTCTGACTATAAAATAAAGCATCAGCTTCCTATCTGGATCTTTTCTCTGAGGCCTTAGCCACAGGAGATCCATCTAGACCCAGCTTATTCTCTTTGTCTTTTCTAGATCCTTCACTGCCCTCCCTCAGGCTTGCCGAACCCTTGGCTGTGCTGGCAGGACACACAAAATACAGATACCTGTTCATGTCCTTACTGTGGTTATGGAGTGGGAAAGGAATTGTGAAATTACAGAGATACTCAAATTTGTTCTAAACCAGATTTTAAGCTATTTGACCACTCCTCCAATGGAAAATGTCCCTGTCCTTTGACGATTATGCATTACTATACTTGTACCCTTTATGTTGACATCATTAATAATAGAACACCTCCAAAATTCCAATTTCAATTCTTTACCTTCTCCTTTTCTTCTCAGTATAGCTTGATTAATTTACTATTTATTTTAGAAATGATCAATTACTAGTTACTAGTTTTATCTTCGAAGTTAACTTCTAGGCCCAGGACCTATATTTCATTATTAAAATTACTCACTTGCAAAAATCCCGACTTTTTAACATCTTCCCCCCTGCTTGCTCACTCAACTAAACTGCAATTCTAAATAATGTAATGATTTTCTAACAGTACAACGGTATCTGGGAAGTTTAACTTTGCTGTGAAATTTTATATAGTCATGTTAAATGGACTGCCTTTCAATTCATAACCACGAGTCTCAAATCGGTACTCAACACTATCCAGACAAGTCTATTATATTTCCATAATAAGTGAAAATTCCCATTCTCAGGACACTACTCATATTTCTTCTATCCTCAAACCTCTCACAACCCTAGGGACTCTCAAATGGTGATGTCACCTTGTGTATATTTAAACAATACAGACATAAAAATAAAGTTCTTAATCTTAATGTAAGCAAACTTAAATCTATTTAATTTGGTAGATCTCTTCGTTCTGTTTCTCGCCATACATGGTCTTACTAAAGGCCAATTCTGCACTTGTGAACCACATCCTACACCTCTTTTTCTTCCTAAGTATTTCAGTCTTTCTTCACCTTCACTTTGTCTCTCACATCAACAATTTTTTTCTGCTATCGTGAATTATTATGCCAATGTATTCTGGTATATGGTGTAAAAATCCATTTTTATTAAAAAAAATCCCCTTTTATGCTACACTGCATTTCAGCATTTGTCTTTTTTTCACACCTTTTTACAGAATAACTTAAAAGCTATAGTTTCTATCTCGCCATTCTCATCTGTTTTCTTTCAAATCCTCTGTGATCAGGCTTTTGTCCTCTCTACTTTGCTGAAATTGCTCCTAGTAAGTTCACAAGTGATCCCCATGCTTTTCAGAAGAATTCAACACAATGGACAACAACACTGTTCCTGATTTGTTATTATTTTTTGACTTCTTTTCCTTTTCCCTCTTGGGCTCTTTCTCTGCTCCTATCCAATATTTCAAAATTGAAGTGCCCTAGTAATTGTGTTTTTTTTTGAATATATATTTTATTGATTTTTTTTTACAGTGAGGAAGGGAGAGGGATAGAGAGTTAGAAACATCAATGGAGAGAAACATCGATCAGCTGCCTCCTTCACACCTCCTACTGGGGAGGTGCCCACAACCAAGATACATGCCCTTGAAGGGAATTGAACCTGGGACCCTTGAGTCTACAGGCCGACACCCTATCCACTGAGCCACACCAGTTTCGGCCCTAGTAATTGGTTTTAAGCTCTAATACTTAAAACTCTATTATATTATTGTATCTTAAATTCTATTATATTATTTCTCTAAATTATTTTCCTATACTGGTATAATCTCACCCAGTTACATGGCTTGAAATGTTATGAGTTGAGCAATGAGTTCCAAACATATGTCCATGTGCCTAGCTTTCCCCCTGAGCTCCAAATTGATAAACCCGACTGTCACTTGAATGACAAATAGGCATCTCAAATTAAACAAGTCTAAAATAGAACTTTCTGATTTGTGCCTCCCTCCCCACAACATGATTTTACATCAATCTCCCTCTATCTTAGTAAAGAGCATTATCATTCACTCAGCTGCTTAAGTCAAAAGAACCCTATAGTCATTCTTAATACTTTTTCCTTTTCTGTCATTAACACACCCATATAACCACTGTTAAATCTTATCAAGTCTACTTCTAATATACACACAAAATTTGATCATTTGTAAAATTTAATGGCTGGCTTAGAGGATAGTGCTTATTTTTTGTTTTATTAATATAAAAATTAGTGTCTAAATTGCTTACTCTGTACCGGATACTATTACTTTTAACAATTTATGTATATTAACACAATTGTTATAGCAACCTTATTGAGTTAGTTACTATTATTACCCCCAATTTATTTGTGGAGAAAAAGAAACCTGAGGCACTAAGGAGATAAATGACTTTCTCAAGATTCCAAAGCTACTAGGTAACAGAGCTAGAATTCACATCTAGATCATCTATCTCTGTGTTCAAGATTTTAAATAGTGACTTCATCAGATAAGAGTTTTAGAAACTCCTTGTGACAGCACTAAAAGTAGACTGATTTTAGGGAGAGGGACTGTGATATGCAAAAGAATAATGAAGATGGAGATATGAGCTAAGGGACAATTTAAATCTTAGATAAAATTTGGAACTTAGGCAATGCCACTGGAGATGAGAGAAGTGCAGAGACAGAATCAATAGGACACAATGACTGACTAATAATATGGTCTTGACTCGTCCTGACATTCTTGATGTAATACAAGAAAAAAAGATCAAATGATTGACAAAATTTCCATCAAGAGTCAAAAATAATACTTGACTTCACTTGGTTATCAGAATTATTAAACTCCATCTCTCATGTCCTCTAAGAATAGGTTGATATCTTTCCCCTAGGGCTTCATTTCTTTGAGTCTGATTAAATCTGAAAAGCACATCTAAAAATGTCTTTGCATTCAGATTTATGTTGACCTGATCTAAAAAGAAACACAAAGTAAATGGCATGGCATTTTGCAGTATTCATTATTAATATGTGGTACATGCTATTTGAATACAAGAACTTAAAATAAACAAATGTATCATTTTCAATCAAGTTTGGTTGTTTAATCTTTTAGATTCATATTTTAAAAGGGAAAGAACCTATATCATAGATAACATTTTCTTGTGTAAAATTATAGCAAGATGATAAACTAAATTATTCACGATTATGTGTTTTGTTGCAGGATAGTATTGTTCTTGTCATATTCCTTTAGTTAGGCATTTTGAAAAGCCTTTGTTCTGTTTCTATGTATGACAACCTTTATATGCAAACTAGAGGCCTGGTGCCTGGGATTCATGCACTAGTCGGGGGCAGTGGCCTGCGGGAATCGGCCCTCTGTGGGAGCACCGCTCATCCTGATCAGCTGAGTGGTGCTCTCACTGTGGGAGTGCACTGACCACCAGCGGGCAGTTCCTGCATTAAGTGTCTGCTTCCTGGTGGTCAGTGTGCATCATAGCGATTGGTCGACCTGTCGTTCTGGTCATTTCATCGTTCGGTAGTTGGGCTTTTATTATATAGAATGCTTCTTCATTGATACTCAGAGCTAATACCAGCAATACTGACTTATGATTTTTAGTTGAATTATAATAATAATTCAGATAAAATGAGAAAAATGAGAAATGTACTTCTAGCTCACAACAATCATAGCATAATTATTTTTATTAAATTTAATTTATAACTTTTTTATTTTTTATTTTTTCCATTTTCTTCTTCTTATTTTTTTAACGTGTTACATGTATACATATCTTCCCATTGCCCACCCGCCCCTCCCAGGCATACCCTAACCCCCCAGTGTCTTGTGTTCATTGGTTATGCTTATGTGCATGCATACAAGTACATTGGTTGATCTCTTAGTTCTTAAAGCAACAGTACTTATCCGAGCTTCTACTATTTTTTCAAAAATAGGATGGTTTTTCTTTAAATAATCCTTATTATTGTAAGATCCAAATTCTTTTAAAAATAAAATTTGTTTCATTATAGCAAACCAAAAATTTCAGTAATTAAACAGTACAAAATATTTTATATTTTCATTGTATTATAGGTAAATTTTTCATGATATTATAATTATTCATGAAATTAAGGTAATATGCCCATAAAATAAAAGTTACCAAAATCTGTTTTCCTGGTGGTACCACTACATACTCTAGGATCTTAGACAAATTGCTTCATCTTTTTATGCTTCAATTTCATGATATTTCAAATGGAGATAATACTATCCATTTTAAGGGGTTATTTTAAATGAGTGATATATGTAAGACATTTAGAATGATTCCTGAAACAGAGACAGCTAGATACTATTTGTGTATTATCATGGGGCTAAATATCATCTTGGAAAGTGCTTTGCTGAAAGTGGACTGTTGATGATATAAAAATAGTTCTTTAAAGTAGTGAATATTTAAAAATATATATACAAATGTATATTCATGTGTTTCATGAAAAAATCACTGTGCTCCTAAATCTAAAGCACTTTTTGTTTTTTATGGAGAGGGGTCCTATTGAGTGCAATTTGAAAAAAGCTCTGCAGCAAGGAAGAACAAAGCAATGAAGCATAAAAACACATATATTCAGGATAATTTAATAAACTACAGAGTTCTAAAGATTGAAGAGCACAGGTAGATTGAGCAGTATCTAGTTCTCACTTTAATGGGCATAATAATAATGAAATTAAGGCAATATGACCAGATTCTTCTCTTCACTATACAAAACCTGGTACTTCCTCAAATATTGAGACACTTAAACCAAGCAAAAAATGGTAACCCACTGTCAAAAAGTAATCACCAGAACCAAAGTAAAAGTGACCTCTCAGGTTGAAACTACCAGTTTAGGGTTCTGCAATGACTACTAAGCCTTTGTTAAATAATTTAGTGGAAACACTGGACAACTTTCATGAGCAGATTTCAGCAGAGATTAAAACCAGAGAAAAGAATCAAAAAAATTGTAAGAATTAAATGCATAATATCATTGATGAATTCCTTCAATATGATTATCAGAAGAATAAGCAAAGCTAAGAATCCAGAAACTTGAATATGTGTCAATCAAAATTTATCTAAAATAGAACAAAGACAATAACAATAAAAATGTAATAGTGTCCGCACTCTTCCTGGAGAGTGTCAGTGGTTTCCTACTTCAACAGTGCTTGGACAGAACCCAGCACTCACCACCCCGGCCCCGCCACCCAGGCCAGCACCCTGGAATCCCTTGGATAGCCCAAGGCCCTGGCCTTTGCTTCAGCCACCTATCCTTAACTGCTCACCATGACCATGACCAGGTCCACTTGTGGGGGTGACAGAGCTAACCCCAGCACTCAGAAGCTGCCATCAACTGTCATGTCTACCTGTCCATGTCTTACTACTTTGACCATGATGAGGTGGCTTTGAAGAACTTTGCCAAGTATTTTCTTCACCAATTTCATGAGGAGAGGGAACATGCCAACCAACTGATGAAGCTGCAGAACCAACGAGGTGACCAAGACTTCCTTCAGGATATTAAGAAACCAGACAATATCACTGGGAGAATAGGCTGAATGCAATAGGGTATGCATTATACTTGGGGGAAAAGTGTCAATCAGTCACTACTGGGTTTGCACAAATTGGCCACTGACCAAAAGGACCCCCATCTGTGTGACTTCATTGAGACTCACTGCCTGAATGAGCAGGAGAAATTCATCATAGAACTAAGTGACCATGTACACAATTTGTGTAAGTTGGGGGACCCTGAAACTGGCCTGGTAGAGTATCTCTTTGACAAGCACACCCTGGGAGACACTGATGAGAGCTAAGCCTTCAGCTGGCTTCTCATGACCACAGGGTGACTTTCTGGTCACAAAATCAGTACCTGCATGTTGGAGTTAACTTTACCTTTTCTACAACTTATACCAAATCATCTATTCATGTCTTTTGTTTGTACTATTCCTTCATAAAATGTACTCTCTTCCCCCCACCCCCCAAAAAAAGAAAAAGTGTTTAATGGTCACCAGATAATACTGAACCATTCAAACCTAACATAAGAGTGGGGCAAAAGTTGTGAGCTGTCATTTACGTTGTATGTAAAAAATTTATTGTTGTATTATTATTTATTAACTAGAGGCCTGATGCATGAAATTCATGCAAGAATAGGCCTTCCTTCCCCTGGCTGTTGGCATCAGCTTCTCTCTAGCACCTGGGACCTGGCTTTCCTTGCTGCCCTGCTTCATCCAGAAGATCGTACAGAAGGACTGCTGATCTAATTAGCATATTATGCTTTTATTATTATAGATTATTACATTACTTTCCATACAAACGACTGTAAGTTTACTTTTTCCCCATCCTGTATACATAATTATAATTCCAGAAGATAGAAAAATAAAGCACAACACTGAATTTCTAACCAGAAGCTATGCAAATTAGATATAAAGGCACTGAAATCAAAACAAACTTTTAACATAGAATTCTGTCCCAGCAAAAATATATTTAAAAATAAAGACAAAATAAAAACAGAAAAGTAAAAGGTGAGAAAAGTTATTCCCAGAAAAACACTGAAACTGTTTAAGAAGCTCTTCAGCCCTAACAGGTTTGACTCAGTGGATAGAGCATTGGCCTGTGGACTGAAGGGTCCCAGGTTTGATTCCAGTCAAGGGCATGTACCTTGGTTGTGGGCAGTGGGGGGTGTGCAGGAGGCAGCTGATGAATGCTTCTCTCTCATCAATGTTTCTAATTCTTTATCCCTCTCCCTTCCTCTCTGTAAAAAAAAAAAATCAATAAAATATATTTGAAAAAAAAGAAGCTCTTCAATTAGAAAGAGTAGGACCACAAGATGAAAACTTGAATCAACAAAAATAGAAGAGTGCCTAATAATGTAAAATGAATGTAAATATGAACTACTTTTTTTTTTCTAATTTTACTCACTTGAAAAGATGATTGACCACCTAAGGCAAAATAACTGTCTTATGGTGCTTTTAACATACTAGAGGCCTGGTGCACAAAATTCATGCATGGAGGCAGGGAGGTTCCCCTCAGCCCAGCCTGCACCCTCTCTAATCTTGGACCCCTCTGGGGATGTCCAACTGCCGGTTTATGCTCTATCCTGGGGATTGGGCCTAAACTGGCAGTCAGACATTCCTCTCAGAATCCTGGATTGCTGGCTCCTAATTGCTCAACTGCATGCCTGCCTTGTTGCCCCTAACTTCCCCCCCTAACAGCCTGCTCACCCCTAATTGTTCCCCACTGCTGACCAGGTTGTCCCCAAATTTCCCCCTGCCAGCCTTGTTACCCCTCACTAACCCCCCTGCCAGCCTGGTTGCCCCACACAACCTGCTTGTTCAGTCATTTGATCGTCCCTCACTAACCCCCAGCTGGCCTGGTCGCCCCACACAGCCTGTTTGTTCAGTCATTTGATTGTCCCTCCCTAACTCACTGCCGGCTTGGTCGTAGGCAACCATCATGTGAGGGCATAAACATTAATTTGCATATTACTTCTTTATTATATAGGATTATTATATAGGATGCACATTTCAAATATGTGCCAAACATAGCATAAAAAATAACATGGGGGAGTAGAATATATTTTATAAAGTTTAAACACTATATGAAATTACATTGTTTAAAGTTAGATTACGATATATCAATGTTGTATAGTGTAAGTGTTAATGAAACTATTTTAATTAAAAGAGTAAAACAAAGAAGATAATAGAAATAATATGGACTAAAAAATAATCAGTTTTGTTTTTCAAAATAACAAGTTAAAAAGAAAAAAAAGAACAGATGGGGAAAAAGACTAGCAATATGATAGTTTTAAATTGAATCAGATCAACTGTAGCTTAATAAAATAAAATATATAGTTTTTATTATAACAAATAGTTTAAACACAAAATAAAAAACAGTCTGGCAGATTAGATTTTAAAAACCAAGAAATTACGTAGTGTCTTAAAGAACTCTACTTTCAATATATAAACATAGATATGTTAAAATTAATATGACAGGAAATATGTTCAAATATAAATAATTAGAAGAAAGATGGGCTACTTACACAAATATCAGAACATGTAGACTTCTAAACAAAAAATATCATCAGAGATAAAGAGGGAAAATTTATGATATTGATGAGACCAATTCATTAAGAAGACATAACAAATTTATGTGTATATGCACATTTCCTTTAAAACATATGAAAAAACTGATAAAACTGAAAGGAAAATAGATACATTTACAATTACAGTTAGAGACTTCACTTCTTTCTCAGAGACAGGAAAACATTAAGGAAATATAAGGCTTGAACAATACCATCAATCACCATGATCTAATTGAACACTCCAACAAACAGCAGCAGAATACACATTATTTTCAAGCCCTCATGAAACATTCACCAGGTGACTACACTTTGGGACCTTAAAATAAATGTTAACAGACTTAAAGAATACAGGCAATAACAAAACAAAACAAAACAAAACAAAAATCTGGAAAGGTCCCCAACCACTTGAAAATTAAAAACTTCTAAATAACATTGGGTCAAAGCGAAATGAAGACAATTAGTAAGCATTTTAAATTGAATAACAAATACATATACAAATATGTGAGATGAAGTTATAGTGTCTAAATTAGAGTTTATACATTATATGCTTTTATTAGAAAGACATTGACAAAAGACTTGTATATGGGGAAATATAATGAACTCTCACCATTTGCTAAGAAGAACATAAATATCCAATTTTTTAAAAAATGACGAAAACCTGCAGAGACATTTTAGCAAAGACATGGAGAGCAAATAAGCATGTGTAAACATAAAGTTACTTTATATCGTAAGTCATCACAGAAATAAAAATTAAAACCATAATGATATATCACTACTACACATCTATTAGATTAGTCATAAAAACAACAGCAAAATAATAAACCCTTACAATTACAAGTTTTGGCAAGTATGGGGTATGATTCAGACCCTCGGACATTATTTTGAGAGTGCAAAATGATACAATCAATCACCTTGGAAAATGGTATTGCAATATCACATTAAGGTAAACACATGCTATCATATGATCCAGGAATCCCACCCCTAGCAATATAATGTTTCTCCAACAGAAAATTTTTTCAAGAGGAATGAAATGAGACTTTCATACAAAAGACTATTGGTGAACATTTATATATCTTCATTATAGCAGTGGTTATACAAATGTATTTCTCTGTAACTATATAAGACATATGTGTAGGTGATTTTTACTCTATATAAAGAAATTATATATTAAAAAATAAAAGGAAATGTGAAAATCTAGAAGCTAACAGTTCATTTTAGAGGTATCAGCCATATTATGAACAGATTTCTCTTTTAGGGTCCATCTAGAAAACAAACCTAATAGGGTTGTTCTAATGATTATGATCATTTTTATAGCCAAAGCACCGAGGAAAATGCCTGACTTCTATAAACATTTATGAAATTACAGTATTATAATAAAAATTACTATTATCTTTGACCACAATCATCATGTTTAGCTGAATTTGTTAGGAGTGTGATGGGATAATTAAGTCAGGTGCTGCTGCTACAGAAAGTAATTTTCCATGCTTAAAAAGTTTACAAGTTAGGGAGAATAGAGTATTAAAATGTATTTTAATGAATTTAAAAAAGGTATTTCTTGATTTTTTTTCCTCTCAAGCATATACTAAATCTTATAAACAAATCTACATCTCTTGGAATACAGGCTTCTTTTATAGAATCACAATATGGGATAGATTTGCTTGGCAATGATGGTCAAACATTCCCTGGGATTAAAAGCTAAAATAATGGCCCTGTAAACTATCAAACATTATTCTTGCTATTGTCCTGCTAAAATCAGAAGTAGAATTGAGTTTTGAATTATGCTGGTAATGATTCATAATGCTCATGTTCCTGAAAACTGTTTCTCCTGGAATATTTTACAAGGGAGCAGGACACTGATGGACAGCCCAGCTTCGTGTCACACATCCTTGGGTGGTGGCATCTGTGCAAAGAGTTAGCGGCCCTTCCAGTGAAATAAACCCCTTTCTCTATAGACAGAGGAAGAGCCGTTGGGGCCACAGTTTTATAGCCTCTGGACCTTTGGACCTACACATACATCACGCAGGAGATAGAAAATTTGGCAGAAAATTTGGGACTCTAAAATAGCCTGCAAATGATTTAATTTTAAAAAATTCAATAACTGCTATCAAACACACATGATGAAGATGAATGTATCTCCCGCAGTTTTCACGATTGGGCACACCAGAGAATATCTGCAAAACAAGGTCACACCAGCGAAGGGATTGTGTTCACACTTTTGAATTTAAGTCTTTGATAAAATTGAAACGTACATTCATGAGCAAGAATCAACACAAAATAGAGCTTTGCTTCTGACGTTGAAGGATTCATAGAAACACACAATGCAAATCAATGCCAGAGAAAGCATGTCACATTACCTACTGTAGGAAAATTGCTTCGTGTCATAATTGCATTCTTTTTATAGTCAGTATTTTTAGTTAATGATTATTATTATTTTTCTTCCTAAATTCCAGCCTTGGCATTTATAGTCTCGCTGTGAAAGTGCACACAGTGAGTCATTTGTTATTTTGTTTCAACCAAAAAATACACACTGCAGCTTCTCTAATAAACATTATCACTGTGTTTTGCACAGGAGCATGAAAGGGATATTTCCAAAGAAAAGTTTGCTTAAGTTCTGACACCCTGGACAGACAATTTATTTTCTAGGCAAGGCCTTACGTGGAAAACAAAAATATGTGCCCTGTGTCTGTGGTGAACTTTGTTTCAAAGGAAAGGGACACCCCATGATGAGAATTATGTGAGGAAGAATTTTATGTGGCCTCGATTTGTAATATCTTTTCCCTTAACCACCCGAAGTTGAAATTTTAATTTCATTCAGTGGAAATGAGTTGCCAATTGGTCTCACGCATGCTGTGATCTGACCCTTCAATCCCTTCTGAATCGTATGTGCAATCCTTCTGAGATTGGATAGAGAGGTATTTAACATGTAGCAAATGCACAGAAAATGTGAAGAATAATAAAGCCAACAGTTGAGGGATAAATGGTAATAAATACCGTAGAAAATAGCAATCAACTATTCCTCACAGGTTCCAAGGGGAGGAGGCGTGCGCCAGGGTTAGGCCATCCGGGGAAGCAGTGAGGATCAGGTCCCCCTGGAGGCACACAGTGTAGGGGTGGGGGGCAGGGAACTGCGGGTACTGGCTTTTACTGCGATTTCCCAGGAAGGAACAGGTGAGGCTGGTAAGCAGATTTAAAATGGGCTAATTTGGATAACTTCAGAGTCTCCAGTTGCCTGGTACCAACCCCTGAGCGTCCTTAGGAAAGTGTGTAGGGAGGGGCCCGGTGTTAAGGAGCCCAGTTGGTTGGCAAAGTAGACCCAGCACTGATAGATTTGCATTTGAAAATATGTCCCTGGAGGAGGACTTCTCCCAGGAAAGGGGTGGGGTAATGAGGAAAACAGGAGGCCAAGGAGGCCATGTGACTTAGGCTCAGGATAGCCTATAGGTGCAGGGCAGATGGCACTCTATCCAGCTTTCAGAAACTAAAGACATGATTCATACAACAGGGGTGACTTACTGTAATACAGTGGAAGCATTTGAAATCGGTCGTGGGTGCTGCTGGGGGTCCACTCTGACTCCCTTCACAGGGCAGTTGAGCCAGTAACAGTGTGAGGATCAGCTGCTCAGAGCTCACAGCTTTCTCTTCAGGATAATTGCCCTAAGCCAGTGGCTCTCTTCAGTGTGTACCAGAGTCACGGGAGGAGCTTGTTAAAGCGCATGCTGTTTGACCCCACACCTGCAGCGTCTGATTCTGTAGGTCTAACGAGTTCCCACGGGATGCTCAACCTGCTGGCGTGGGACCCACGTGGAGAACAATAGCTCTAGACTGACAGGAGTCATCTCCCCCAAATATTCCTGCCAGGGTCAATGGCTGGCTGATATGGGTTAAAAGTCCAGCCACCTTGCCTCATATTAGGACAATTCTGTGTTGCCATCCATTCCCAGAGACCACATGAGATCAGGCTGTGGATAGATGTCAGCTGACTCTATGTTTTTTTTTTTTTTTTAAATCTCAGAGAGGAAGGTAGAGGGAGAGAGAAAAAGAATATCAATGATGAGAGAGAATCATTGGTCAGCTGCCTCCCACATGCCCCCCATGGGGGGATGGACCCCACAACCTTGGCATGTGCCCTGACCAGGAATCAAACCATGACCTCCTGATTCATAGGTCCATGCTCAACCACTGAACCACACGGGTCAGCAGACTCTGCATTTTTACCAAGGTTCTTCCCCTACCCAGGGAGGCTTGCTTCACTTTCTGGTAGGATTCTCTTTAGTAAAACCAGTTGCACAAATATGTACTATTTTAAGGAAACCTGAGAAAAAATATTTTTATCAAACCTATCTTTTTTTAATACCAAAACTATATCTGAGAATTATTTTACCACTTTTAGTTTGGTTTATTCCGAATATTTTTGTTGATCTTCAAACACAGCAATGGTTTTGAGAGTGATCAGTAGCAGTTTAAATGTTCAAAAAGATAGGAAGTATATGTAGTAGTGAAAAAAATGTAAAGGTAATTGGGCTATTTATTTGAAGA
>PVJN01018774.1:0-31788 GCA_004026805.1 Lasiurus borealis
ACAAGTGAATCTAAAAATTAAGTGAATTAAAAATTTGATCAACAGAATAAACTGGTGCATATAATAGATTCAGGAGCACAGAAAGGGAGTGGACTGTTAATTCTTAGGGGTAAAGGGATGAAGGGTGTACAGGGAGAGACTGGACAAAAATCATACACCTATGGATGAGATCAATGGGAGGGAGCTAAGGGCAGAGGGATGGTGGGAGCTGGGTGGAGGGGTGCTATGGAGGGGAAAAATAGAGAAACAAATGTAATAATCTGAATAATAAAGATTTAATTTAAAAAAAAAAAAAGAGAGAGAGACATCGATCAGCTGCCTCCTGCACGCCCCACAGTGGAGATGTGCCCGCAAGCAAGGTACATGCCTCCAACAGGAATCGAACCTGGGGCCTTTCAGTCCTCAAGCCGACACTCTTCCACTGAGCCACACCGGTCTCGGCCTTAACTGTAAATTTTTAAGAGCACAAAATTTGTGCATGGCAGAGGGGGTTGTCCCTCAGCCTAGCCTGCACCCTCTAATCTGGGATCCCTTGAGGGATGTCTGACTGTCCATTTAGTCTCAATCCAAGTAGGACCTGGCCTAAACAGGCAGTTGGACAACCCTCTCAGAATCCTGGACTGCTGGCTCCCAACTGCTCACCTGCCTGCCTTTTGGATTGCCCATAACCACTTCTGCCTGCCAGCCTGATCACCCCCCTAACCACTCCCCTGCCAGCCTGATTGATGCCTGACTGCTCCCCTGCCAGCCTGTTTTCTCCTAACTGCCCTCCCCTGCAGGTTTGATTGCTCCCAACTGCCCTCTTTTTTTTAATCTTTTTTTAATTTTTTTAAATTTTTTATACATATCTCCCCATTGCCCCCCTCCCTCCCAGGCATACTCCAACCCCCCAGTGTCTATGTTCATTGGTTATGCTTATATGCATGCATACAAGTCCTTTGATTTATCTTTTATCTACCTCACCTAACTTTAATCTTCCTGCTGTAATTTCACAGTCTGTTTGAAGCTTTATTGTCTCTGTATTTTGCAGGCTTAGTTTCTTCCAACTACTCTCCCCTGATGGCCATCTTGTGGTGGCCATCCTGTATCCACATGAGGGCAGTCATCTTTGACCACATGGGCCAACCATCTTGTGTGTTGGAATGATGCTCAATTTGCATATTATTCTTTTATTAAATAGGATTAGATAGGATAGTGGCCTGGTGCATGGGTGGGGGCCAGCTGGTTTGCCCTGAAGGGTGTCCTGGATCAGGGTGGGGGTTCTCTTGCGGTGTGGGGCTGCCTGGGCAAGGTGTCTGTGGTGGTTTGCAGGCTGGCCACACCACCCAGTGACCCAAGCGGAGGCCCTGATATCTGGGATTTATTCATCTTCTATAATTGAAACTTTGTAGTAGAAGTCAAGCAGGCCAGGACTGTGGCAAGCTTGGCTTACTCCATAGCCAGGGGCAACTCAAGCCTTCTGCTCTCTCCAGCTCTGTGGTTGCTGCAGTTTTTGTTGGGGTTTATTTATCTTCTATAATTGAAGCCTTGAATGGAGGCCTAGGTTCACCAGGGCAGGTGGAACGCTTGGCTTCCTCCAGTACCAGGGAAACTTAAGCCTCTTGCTCTCTCCATGGTCGCAGCCATCTTGGTTGGGTTAATTTGCATACTCACTTCTGATTGGATGGTGGACATGGCTTGTGCATGTAGTGGAGGCACAGTCAATTTGTGTATTACTCTTTTATTAGATAGGAGATATATATATATATATTTTTAGAGGCCCAATGCATGAAATTCATGCATGAGGGGAAGGGGCCTATGTCCATCAACCCAGCTTGCACTATCTCTGATCTGGGACCCCTCAAGGGATGTCTGACTGCCTGTTTAGGCCTGATCCTAAACAACAGTCGGATATCCATCTCACTGTCGGAAACTAAACATTGTTCTTATTAAATGGATGTAAACAGGAGGCCAGAAGGCTGGTCAACCTTAACTGCTCTGAAAGGTCAGAGCTAATCACTCACTGTTTAGTTGAAACATTGTTGACTGAAGCAACCTCTATCTGTTTGTTTCATGCTAATTTCTGTTTTGTTATTTCCTGCCTAAAGGCTAGGGGTGTGTCCCAAAGTCTTAATAAAAGGGAGAAAAAGGCCAGAGCAACTGGCAGTCCTTTCCACTAGAGGAAGGCTCCCGCCTGGCCCCCCAATATTGCCAAATTAATGTTTTCTAGTCTCTCATTTCATTTGTGTGCGGCCTCCTTCAGAACCCAAACCCTGAACTGGGAACCCTGAACCACACGGGACGTGGAAAGGGGCTCCCACATCTCACAATCCTGGACTGCTGATGCCCAATCACTTGCCTTTCTACCTGCCTGATTACCCCCTAACCACTCCCCTGTCATCCTGATTGATGCCTAACTCCTCCCCTGCTGGCCTGATTGCCCCTAACTGTCCTCTCCTGCAGTCCTGATCCCCTCTCAACTGCCCTCCTCTGCAATCCTGATCCCCACTCAACTTCCCTCCCTGCAGGCCTGGACCCCTCACACTGTCCTTTCCTGTAGACTGGTTCCCCTCAACTGCCCTGCTCTGCTGGCTTGGTCACCCCTAACTGCTCTTCCCTGCTGGCCATCTTGTGGTGGCCATCTTGTGTCCACATGGGGGCAGCTATCTTTGACCACATGGGGAGGCCATCTTGTGTGTTGGAGTGATCGTTAATTTGCATATTACTCTTTTATGAGACAGGATATACATATATATATATATATAGTATCTCCAGTGAGTTGCTTATAAAATTTCCAGGAAGTTTGGGGAAACTGCATTGACATAATTCAGCAAAACTTGGAAGCCAAATTGATCACCTGGGATACTGCTTTTATAATATTTGTACTCTCTTAATGCTGATGAATTTTGAAGAAATCTCAATTCCCTCCTTCCCTCCTATAATTTTAGTCACTTTATTGATAAATCTATACTAATAACGGGTAATATGCTAATTAGAAGAGACATCTTCCAGACAACTGTCTGGATGTCCTTCTGGACAAAACCATGGTGGTGGGTCTGAAGCAGAGGCAATTAGGGTGATCAGACTGGCAGGGGAGAACAACTAGGGGCATCAGGCTGGCAGGGGAGAGCAATTAGGGGCATCACGCCAGTAGAGGAGAGCAGTTAGGGGGAGAGGCCAGAAGGAAAGGGCAGTTACGGGGATCAGGCCAGCAGTTAGGGTGATCAGGCTGGCAGGGGAGAGCAGTTAGGGGGACAGACCAGCAGGGGAGAGAAGTTAGGGAGATCAGGCTGGCAGTTAGGGGGACAGGCCAGCATAGGAGAGCATTTAGGGGGCTCAGGCCAACAAGGGAGGACAGTTAAGGGTGATCAGGCAGGAGGGCATAATGGTTAGAGGTGATCATGCAGGCAGGGAGGCAAGCAGGCAGGCAGGTGAGCAGTTAGGACCCAGAGGTCCCAGATTGTGAAAGGCATGTCCTACGGGATTGGGCCTAAACCAGCAGTTAGACATCCCCTGCGGGGTTCTAGATTAGAGAGGGTGCAGGTCAGGCTGAGGGACACTCCCCCACTCCCACAATGCACTGAAACTCTAGTAATTTAATAATTTGACTATATTTTGTATTCTTTGTATTGGTTTTCAACTTTTTTGAAGCTTTCCTATTTACTGTTGTTAAAATAGTTTTGTGTTATGATATGGGGGAGCAAATAAACTAAATTCTAGTTTTATTTTACTTAAGTTAAAAATACATATTGCTCTAGCTGATGTGGCTCAGTTGTTCGGGCATCATCCCATGAACTATAGTTGGCTAGTTAGATTTTCAGTGGTTGTGTATTGACTCAAGAACCAATTTTGAGGTCACTACTTTGACTCCTGCTCTGGGCACATGCCAGGGTTGCGGGTTTGATCTCCAGAAGGGGGCATGTAGGCAGCAGCTGATGGGTCTCCCTCTCTTTCCGTCTCCCTGCCTCTCTCTCTAAAAATCAATAAAAAATATTATATATATATATAAATGACCAGTGACTATTAGGGCAGAACAACCAGAATGACTGGGATGACTGGTGGCTTTGACACACACTGCTGCAGCCAACTAGTTTGATCTCCCTGATCTCTCCCTGCTGACCACCCCAGCCAGCCCAGCCTCTGGTGGGCCTCCAATAGGAGGGGGAGCTGAAGTGGGAGCATGGGGAGCAGCAGCTTGGCAGGAGCTGCAGCTGTGGAGGCGGTGGTGCCAGGGGTGCATACACCACAGCCTCCCAAGCCCCAAGCCCAGGGGAGGGCAGCAGCAGGGAGCACCAGCTGATCTAGTCATTGCACCTCCATCCCCTCAGCCACCATCACTGTGCCCGGGTACTGCCAGCATGGCCACACTACCCAAGAACACTGCTGCTGCTGTGGGCTGGCCCCAGGTTCTAGTGGGTTGGGATCAAGAGGAAGGGGAGGAAGAAGTGGTGATACTGAAAGGGGCAAGGTTGGTGCCATAGATATGTGAGTTCATACAGGGGCTGGGCAAAGGGGCAGGGAGAAAGGTGCCCTGAGAACGGGGCTTGAACCTTGCCAGGCCACAGCCCATTGCCATGGAAACTGCATCCACAGGTAGGTGGGCAGGTGGATGCCACAGACCCACAAATGGTGTCAGGGACTCGGGTCCCAGACTGCCCTCTCCCAGCAGCATGCCTTTGCACCTTCCTCTGACTCCCCACCTTGAGCACCAATTTCCCCCCCAACCCCAACACACACCACTCTTAGGCAAAGTGACTATAAATGCTAGTGGATCGGTTGAAAACCTAAATTTTATTTTCGCAAAAATTTGGAAGAAAACAAAATACTATTAATTATTTTATTTAATGATCATTATTCTGGCTTTCAAAATGATCCTTAGAGGCAATCCGCAGCACCTGGCACTGCAGTGCCTGTGTGCAAGTTTCTTCTTCTGCCAAGGGGTTGGGGGCGTTAGAGGGCTGTTAGGGGTCTCTTGGCCAGTTATGATGATTTCAGGGAGTATGTTTGTGTGCAGCATGCACACCAGTGACTGGGATGCTGACAACAAAGCAATGCTCAGGCCCGCTACACCTAAACCTGTCTCTATCTCAAAAAGGTGAATTTAATCGGCCCTAACCAGTTTCTTCCATGAATCGCTACACCTTACTCCTTCATGGTCCCTCTTCCCATCCTCCATTTCTCCCTCTCCAGTAAACAGAAATCTCAAGGTGTATATGTCTAATTCAGGGGGACAGCGTTGCCAGAGAGCTGGGGGTGGCCTTTCATTCCCAGCTATCTAGATGCAGGGAATACCGACTCTTGCAGGGAGCATTGAAACTTGCAATCCCTTCAAAGGCCGGCTTGGCTGTGGTGTTACAGGACATGGGTGGTGAGTGGGCGAGGTTTAGCTTACTAGCAGTCTGGACTCTCCCAGGCCGAACCAGAGGAGATCAAGGGGTCTGAGGCATCCTGCGCAGGGTGGCAGGAGGCATGTTCAGGGAGGAGCCACCTGTCTGGTAGTGCTGGTTTTTTTTTAGGGACTGGGGAAGAGGGTGTGCTCTGAGAAAGCTTTGTTGTGGTGGAATGGGCATGTGTAATTTTGGAAATGGGGTGATGGGTGCTCCCAGCGAGGGGAAAGCAGCAGGACTGGCCCTCGCACTCTTGGCAGCTGATTTAAGGGCTCCCCTTTCTAAAGCCAGCACCTCTTACTGGTCATGTGGCATGGCCTAAGGCAGCTTTAATTCTGCTCCAGTATAAGATTTGAACCGAGAGAAGGAGGCTTGGGGAATGCGTTGACTAAAATAGCAACATTCTGAAGGGAAGAGAAAAAGCGACCATCTTTTTTTAAAACACAGGAAAGAAAGACTTAAATCTGAAAAACCCATTTATCTTATGTTAACTATCATATGAGAGGTTGGGGTGGGGTGAGGGGTGAGGGGAGAAGATAAGACTAAGATAGCTGCCTACCTTGTCTTTCAATTACTTCATTTAAGTAAAGTGGAAAACAAAACTATCATTGCACACTAAGATGGTAAAAGATAATAGGTAAATAAAGGTACCTTTTTTGTTGGGTTACCATTATCATTCACTAATGAGGTTAGCTCATGGTTCAGAACCTTTATCCGTCATCATTAAAATAAATTATTTCTTTATAGACATGGCCTAACTCCCATTAGTGTCACCAGGGTCAGATGGATTAGGGAAAAGAAACCAAGTGCCTAGTGTTCATTAATACTACCCACTAAAGTGAGTTGCTTTCATACAATGTTTACAACAACTCTGGCTGTCACAAAGCAGACACTTGTAATTTTCAACATCATCATCATGATTATTATTGTAGAAATATTATACTTTGTTAGCTATCATAGGGGTTTCCTCTCCTAGGAAACAAATCTAATATGCAAAGTGTCCACTTGAATGTTCCACTGACCGGGAGTTCAATTGCTCGCTATGATGTGCACTGACCACCAGGGGGTGGCACAGAATAAAGGAAGGTCCTGGCCAGCAGCTGGCAGCCAGGGAAGGGAGGCCCCGGCTGACAGCTGGAAGGCCCCGATTGGCTCTGATGACCAGCCAAGCCTAGGGATCCTACCCAGGCATGAATTTCATGCACTGGGCCTCTATTCTATATATAATTAGCCAACATAATTGAGGTTTACATATAAACATAATATGAATTAGTTTTATATTTAACATTATTGTGATTTGTAGACTTTGCCTATTTTCATTTGAAAACTATATTATTTTAAATATCCTTTAAACTGGATGTATTTTTCTCTCCTATATTTTTATTTTAATAAGCATATATTAATGTTGTATTTAACAATAAATATTTAAGAATTTTATAATAATCTTGTAATTAAAATTGGTAAGATATTAGAATAGTAGATTGAAATATAGAAATATATAGTGAAATAGGAAAGAAAAGATTGTCTCCTTAAAAATACTGCTTTTAAATATGAATTTCACAGAGAAACACTTCATTAGTAAGAATACATTTTTAAGGAAAAAATTGAGCTAAAATAATTGTGAACACTTACATATTATAGTGTTACCTACTATATATTCTTGGTTTAAGACTTTCTTTTGGTAACAGCTTTATTAATATACGAGTGACCTGGTGCATAGATTAATGACAGTGAAAGGAAATTGGGAGCCTATGCCCAAGTGCCTGGTGAGTTTCCACATCCCCATGACCTGCCGAGAAGTCATGTGTGGAGTCTGTCCTCCTCCTTGCAACTTCATGAAAAAATATTTCCAAATATTCCTTCTGTGGCCAGGGTCATGCCTTGTTTCCAGGATGTCCCTGGGGGATGACTTGGCCCGTGCTGGATGCTTTCCACCACTCAGAGTTGGATAAGAGACACCCTGAGGTGAACAATACAAAGTTAAAGATCTTGGGGGGTGTGGTGCTCTGTTGCCCATGCCCCACCTTCAAATCCATCTGTCTTTGACTTTTACCTCTATTGTCAGTTGCCACCTTGTGGCCACTGTTATATTGCTACCTGCTCTGTAGTTCCAGAGCAATCAGTAAGGGATGAGATTTGATCTCGATGCTTGAGGCAGAGTTCCAGGAGCAAGGCAGCCATATCAGGCTTGTTCTAGTTACTCTGAAGGTCTATGCTTCAACCATTCTCTGGAGATTGTAACTGCTGGCTTACAAGCTATGTAGCAGTGTAAGTGGAAGGTGGCTGGGGAAGAGCCTGAGCCAAGGCCAAGGGCTGCGCCACTTGCACTCACCCCAGCCCTGCTGAGCCTGCTGCCACTGTAACTCAATAGCACTGCTATGGAGGTGGGAGAGGCTCTTGCCGCCTCAGCTATGCTTGTCAGCTGTGAGCCTGGCTTCTGGCTGAGCGGCGCTGCAGCTGTGGAAGCACACTGGCCACTGGGGGGCAGCTCCTGAGTTGAGTGTCTGCCCCTGGTGATTAGTGAGCATCATAACAACCAGGTGACCAGTTGTTTTGGTTGTTTTAGGCTCATATATATATATATATATATATATATATATATATATAGAGAGAGAGAGAGAGAGAGAGAGAGAGAGAGAGAGAGAGAGAGAGAGAGAGAGACTAGAGGCCCGTTTCATGAAAATTCATGCACTAGACGCGCGGGGGGTGGGGGGGCGGGGAGGGGCCTTCCTCACCCTGGCCTGCCTCCTCTCACAGTCCAGGAGCTCTCAGGGGAGGGAGCAACATGGAAATTCAGAGAAGGTAATGCCCGCATCACACCTCTGTTGTTGCCACTGCCAGTAGCATAAGTTTTAGCTGGCCCTGGTTACCTGAGCCTTGAGCAGCCCTGGGTGGCTGGGAAGATGCCATCCGAGGCTTGTTTGCACCTCAGGCTGGTCCTGGGTGGCTGGGCAGCCGCCATCTGAGGCTTGCCTGTGCCTCGGGCATCAGTTGGGGAGACGCCATCCGAGGCTTGCTTGTGCATCAGGCCAGCCCTGAGCGGCTGAAGGACTGAGGGGACTGAGGGACTCCAGACTCCAGAAGCAGAGGCGTGGAGTGGCTGGGCCCACCTGGGGGCAGACCCAACTTTGCTGCACATCTGCTACCTTGGTGGGGCTGAGAACTGGGTGCTGCCATCTATGGCTGTGTGCACTGCCATCTTTGAGGGCAGGGCAGTCAATTGGCATATTCCTTTTTTATTGGCTGTGGGTGCCACCATCTTTGCAAAAACCTGAGGGTCAATTAGCATATTTCCTCTTTATTAGATAGGATGTCATATGTCACACAATTCAAACATTTAAATTGGGCAATTCAATGATTTTTATTATATGTGCACAGATATGTGTAGCCATCATTTTCATCCTCTTTAAAAGCAACTTCATACATTTAGTTATGGCTCCTATCTCTCTCCTTCCCTTACCACCCCCCATCCTATGCAACTACTTATCCATATTCTGTATCTATAGACTTGCCTATTCTGAAAAATTTGAGAAAAAATAAAAGCAGTTAATGTGTGGTCTTTTGTGACTGGCTTCTTTTATTTTCAATTACAGTTTACATTCAATATTATTCAATGTTAGTTTCAGGTGTACATCATAGTTGTTCCCTCCAAGTTGTCAAGTACAAACTTGGTCTCATATATAGTTATTACAATATTATCCTATATAATAAAAGCCTAATATGCTAAATGTCTGGTTGACCAGTCAGCCATTCAACCAATCAAAGTATAATATGCTAATGATATACTAAGGCTGCTCAACCACTTGTGATGACATGCATTGACCACCAAGGGGGGGCAGACAGTTGATCAGTCGACCAGTTGCTATGATGTGTACTGATCAACAGGGGGCAGATGTTCTGACCAGTAGGTTAGCTTGCTGCTGGAGTCCAGCAGATCGAGATTGAGGGAAATGGGCTGGACATGCCTTGGAGCCCTCCCGTGGTCCTTCCCTGCTGGCCAAACTCCCCATCCCTCCCTGGCCCCTATTGCACACTGGTGGGATCCCTCAGCCTGTCCTGCAATCCAGAGAGATGATTTCGGCCTGATCCTGCAGGCCAGACCAGGCCAAGGGACCCCACTGGTGCAAGAATTTGTGCATCGAGCCTCTAGTTGACTATAATCCCTATGCTGTAATCTAAATCTCTGATACTATACTGTAACTACCAATTTATACTTCTTAATCCCTTCCCCTCTTATACCTAACCTTCTGACAACTATCACATTCTCTAAATCTATGAATCTTTCTATTTTATCTTGTTCTTACATTCTTAATATATGTGAAATCATATGGTATTTGTCTTGCTCTGTCTGCCTTATTTCACTTAGCATAAAACTCTCTAGGTCTATCCATGATGTAGCAAAAGATAAGATGTCTTTTGTTTTTTTTATGGCTGAGTAATATTCAATTGTGTATAGGTACCATAGCTTTTATTTTTAATTATCTATTGTTTAAAGTATTAGATATGTCTCCTTTTCCCCCTAATGAGCTCTCCCCAACTCCTCCCACCCCCCAGCACATGCTGTCACTGGCACCCCCTGGTATCCATTGGTTAGGCTTACATGCTGCATACAAGTCCTTTGGTTGATTTCTTAACTCCCTTCCCCCCAACACTCTCTTGCCGTCCCTCTGAGGTTTGACATTTTGTTCAATGCTTCTCTGTTCAATGAATCTGTTTTTGTTCATCAGTTTATGTTGTTCATTATATTCCACAAATGAGTGAGATCATGTGCTATTTATCTTTCTCTGACTGCCTTATTTCACTTAGCATAAAGCTCTCCAGCTCTATTCATGCTGTTGCAAATGATAAGAGTTCTTTCTCTTTGACAACAGCATAGTATCCCATTGTGTAGATGCACCACTTTTTTTTTTTTTAATCCACTCATCTGCTGATGGGCACTTAGGCTGTTTCCAAATCTTAGCTATTGTAAATTATATGCATCCCTATGTTCATAGTAGATGTTTAATCCACTCATCTATTGATGGCACTTGGATGGTTTATATATCTTGCCTAGGGTAAAAAACACTACAACAAACATAAGGGTGCATATATTCTTTTGAATCAGTGTTTCAGGTTTCTTCAAATATATTTCCAGAAGTGGAATTATTAGGTCAAAAGACAATTTCTTTCTAAATTTTTTGAGGTACCTCAACAATATTTTCCATATTGGTTGCACCAATCTGCTTTCCTCTTAAGAATGAACTATGGATATATTCTTGACATTTGTTATTTGTAATCCTATCTAATAAAAGAGTAATATGAAAATTAACTTTCCATCACAAAAAGATGGTGCCCACAGCCACAAGATGGCGGCGCCCAGTCCCCTTAACCCCGCTGCTGGAGTATTTAGGCCTGTCTGCCCAGCCAGGGGTTGCAGGAAGGAAGTGGCCAGGCAGGATCCTCCCACTCCAATAGTGGATCCAACCTCGCTCTTCTGCTACCTGTGGAGTGTTCAGGGCTGCTGCTGGAGTGTTTGGGCCTGCTGGCCCACCAAAGAGCCTTGGAAGCTGAGCAGAGAGGCAGGATCTACTCATTCCCAAGGTGGATCTAGCCTTGCTGCTGCTAGAGTGTTTGGGCCTGTCAGCCTGGCCAGGGGTTACAGGGACCAAGCGGGGAGGCAAGATCTGCCCACTCAGTCAGCAGATCCAGCCCCACTGCTCCCCAGCCTCTGGAAGTGTCCAGGCCTGTCAATCAGGCAGGGGCTTTGGAGGGCTTTGCTCCCTTCTCTGCTTTGCTCAGTCCTCAGGAAACCCTATCTTGCAGGAATAGGCCCGAGGAAGCCCTATTCTTGGAATCTTCCTGCAATGAGCCTCTATTTTTTTGATAATAATCATTCTGATAGGAATGAAGTAGTATCTTATTATGGTTGTGATTTACATTTCTCTGATAATTAGTGATGTTGATCAGATTTTCATGTCTAATGGACACCTGTTTGTGGTCTGAATAGAAGTGTCTATTCAGATTTTCTTCTCACTTTTTAATCAGGTATATTTCTTTTCTGGTGTTAAGTGGTCTGAGTTCTTTATAAATGTTATATATTAATCCTTTATCAGATGTATTATTGGCCAATATGTTCTCCCACTCAGTGGGTTGTCTTTTCATTTTTGTTAGTAATTTCCTATACAAAAACATTTCTTTGATATAGTCCCATTTATTTTTTCTCTTGTTTCCTTTGTCCAAGGCAATATATCAGGAAAAAGAAACTGCTGTGAGAAATGTCCAAGATTTTACTGTCTATGATTTCTTCTTTTGCATTTGTGGTTTCAAGACTTGCACTTACATCTTTACTTTATTTTGAGTTTATTCTTGTATATTCTTGTACAATAAGGGGGTCTAGTTTCATTTTTTTCTTGTATATGTCCAATTTTTGCAGCACCAGTTATTGAATAGATTGTCTTTATAACCATTATATGTTCTTGTCACACTTGACAAATATTAAATGTTCATATAAACATAGGTTTATTTCTGGTCTCTATGAATAGCTTCTTTCTCTTAGCATAATATTTTCAAGGTTAATCTTGCCATGGCACATATTTAGACAAGTTAACTTGAAATATAGGCAAACAGGTCAAGGGTACAGTGAGAAACAAAGGCAGATGGAACATAGGCAGAGGCAAACATGGCAGTTTGAGCCAGCCTAATCACAGGAATCAACCAAGAAGAAATAATAAAATGTTTCTGGAATCAAATCAGGAGGCATGGGAAAACAAGAAAGGGCCTGCAACAATAAAGTGGACTGATTCATAGAAAAAAAGACAGTTCAGCATAGGAACAGAGAAAGAACACATAAAAACACCTAAAAACAGGCAAAGTTCAAGTCTATTGCTGGGCAAGAATAATTGGGGGAATCAATCAGGTGATGTCACATAGAGCAGGTTTGCAGCAAATACATACTTCTGGAATACAAGACTTTGATGGGCAGCCCATTATTGCCCCCCTCCCTGTGTGGGGAGTGTGAATCTGCTTGCAATCAATATTACACACTTTTGCTTAAATCTTCTGGTTCGTGGAGTTCATTCTTTGGTGTTGCAAGACATGACCCCAGGAAAAACCCTCAGCTCACCCTTCCAGTTATCAATATCAGTACTTTATTCCTTTCAGTTGCTAACTGAAAGACTTGTTTAATATGTAGATTTGAATTATACTTATATATCTTTATTAGATGGCTTAAAATGAAATTCTTATAAGCACTTCATTATCTTGAAATTTAGTGGCTCTTCAGAAATATATTGCTTTTAAATTCATAACATTCTAAATTTTTCTCTATATTGCTAATTCTTTCTTTTAAAAAATATAATTTATAACATAAAATATCTTTTCATTTCAGAATCAATCAACAAAGAACACAATGTTCAGTAAAAATATACATGGCTATTTGTTCAATAGGTTCTTCTTTTTTGAGAAATAAATAAGATTTATAAAAGTAAACCACCTTAAACCATACACAAGAATAAATTCAAAATAAACAATTACATGTTAGACTATAAAGCATATAAGTACTAGAAGAAAACATAGTAAACTTTTGGACATTTCCAAGATTTGTAGCAATATTTTCTCTGATATATTTACTCAGAAAAGAAAAAGAAAAGCAAAAAAATTAACAAGTGAGAAGACATCACACTAAAATGGTTTTGCACAGAAAAGGAAATCATCAACAAAATAAAAAGACAATCCACTGAATGGAGAATGTACCTGCTAAGAATACATCTGATAACAGGTTAATATTCAAAATTTATAAAGTACTTATACAACTCAAACCAAAAATCAAACCAGTTAAAAAATGGGAAAAGTATAGATATTTTTCAAAAGAGGACATACAGATGGCTAACAGACATATTAAAAGATTCTCACTGTTACTAATTTAAAAAATGCAAATTACAACTAAAATGAGATGCCACTTCATACCTGTCAGAATGGCTGTCTTTAATAAATAAAAAAACAGCATGTATTGGCAAAGATTTGGAGAAAATAGAACCTTCATGCAGTGTTGGTGGGAATGCAGATTGGTGCCATCACTGTAGAAAGCAGTAAAAATGAAATTGCTTTATGACCTAGAAATTCGACTTCTGGGAATATATTTGAAGAAACCCAAAATACTAATTTGAAAGAATATGTTTACCCCTATGTTCATTGCAATATTATTTATAATAGTGAAAATTTGCAAGCAGCACAAGTGTCCATGAGTGGATTAGTGGATAAAAAAAGCTGTGGTACATTTACACAATTGAATGCTATGAGGCAGTAAAAAAGAAGGAACTCTTTTTTTTTTTAATATATTTTATTGATTTTTTACAGAGAGGAAGGAGAGAGATAGAAAGTCAGAAACATCATTGAGAGAGAGAACCGATCAGCCGCCTCCTGCACGCCCCACTGTGGAGATGTGCCCGCAAGCAAGGTACATGCCCCCAACCGGAATCGAACCCGGGACCCTTCAGTCCGCAAGCCGACGCTCTATCCACTGAGCCAAACCGGTCTCGGCAAGAAGGAACTCTTACTATTTGCAGCAGAATGTGGTTGGACCTGGAGAGTATTATGCTAAGTGAAATAAGCCTGCCAGAGAAAGATAAGTGTGATATCGTTTCCAATCTTATGTTGAATCTAATGAACAAAATAACAAACAAAATAGGAACAGACTCATAGATAACAAACAGACTGACAGCTCTCATAGGGGAAGGGTTGTAGGGCAGGATTAAAAAGGTGAAGGGATTAAATAAAAGAAAAAAATTATTACAGACACAGACAACACTATGGTAATTACCATAGGAAATGGGGGATTGGTGGAGGTAAAGAGATTATGGATGGGTTAAATGGTGATGGAAGGACACGTGGCTGGGAGTGGTTAACACAAAACACAATATATACAATTGTACACCTGAAACCTGTAATGTCAATCAATAAATTCAATAAAAATAAAATTTATTATAGATCATCTAGAAGAAAACTTTTACAATTGAAAGAATTCCAAATATGTTTTATGTCCGTACATAATAGTTATTTATTGAAAACTTATTAAAAGTCTTTACATGTGAAGTGGTTTACCCTATATTTGCTACATTCTTTACATATTCATGTATATTAAATGCTTATGTTTATTTAACCTGCAATATTATGAATCAGATGTGAATACCTCCTCTAGTTTACAAATGGGAAAAATGAAGCTTGAGAAAATTCTGGACATTACTCAAAATGACAAAAGTAGCAAGTAGTAGAGTTTAGATTCAAACTCAGAGAGTGGTTTCAAATATTATTTTTGATTTTTTTATTAATGTATTACATGTATACATATCTTCCCATTGCATCACCTCCTCCCAGGAATACCCTAACTCTCCAGTGTCTTGTGTTCACTGGTTATGCTTATTGCATGCATACAAGTTCTTTGGTTGATCTCTTATCTACCCCATCTCTCCCTAACCTTCCACCTGTAATTTGACAGTCTATTTGATGCTTTACTGCCTCTATATCTATCTTTTTGTTAATCAGTTTATAATGTTCTTTATTATCCACAAATGAGCGAGATCATGTGGTGTTTCTCCTTCATTTACTGGCTTATTTCACTTAGCATAAGGCTCTTCAGTTTCATCCAGGTTGCTGTGAATGGTAAGAATTCCTTCTTTTTTGGCAGCATAGAATTCCATTGTGTAGATGTACCACAGTTTTCTGATCCACTCATCTGCTGACGGGCACCTAGGCTGTTTCCAAATTGTAGCTATTGTAAATTATGCTGCTATGAACATAGGGGTGCATAAATCCTTTCTGATTGGTATTTCTGGTTTCTTAGGATATATACCTAAGAGTGGGATTGCTGGGTCAAAAGGGAGTTCCATTTTTAGTTTTTTGAGAAAACTTCATACTGTTGTCCACAGTGGCTGCACCAGTCTGCATTCTCACTAGCAGTGCATGAGGGTTCCTTTTTCTCCGCATCCTTGCCAACACTTGTCATTTGTTGATTTGTTGATGATAGCCATTCTGACAGGTGTGAGATGGTATTGCATTGTTGTTTTGATTTGCATCTTTCGTATAATTAGTGACTTTGAGCATGTTTTCATATGTCTCTTGGCCTTTTTTTAGTCAGATTTGAAAAGGTTCTATTTAAGTTCGTTGCCCATTTTTTTTAATGGATCATTTATCTTCTTTTTATTAAGTGGTATAAGATGGCTGTTGATGTTGGAGATTAAACCTTTATCAGTGATAACATTTGCAAATATGTTCTCCTGTATTTTGTTGATGGTTTCTTTTGCTGTGCAAAAGCTTTTTATTTTGATGTAGTCCCATTTGTTTATTTTCTCTTTAGCTTCCATTGCCCTTGGAGTAGTATTAGTGAAGTTCTTTCATCATATGTCTGAGATTGTGCTGCCTGTGGATTCCTCTAGTATTTTTATGGTTTCCCATCTTATGTTTAATTCCTATATCCATTTGGACTTTATTTTTAGGTATGGTGTAAGTTAGTGGTCTAGTTTCATTTTTTTTCTGCATGTATCTGTCCAATTTTCCCAACACCATTTACTGAAGAAGCTGTCTTGACTCCATTGTATGTTCATGCCTCCTTTGTCAAATATTAGTTGAGCACAGTGGTTTGGGTGGATATCTGGATTCTCTATTCTATCCCATTAGTCTATGTGTCTGTTCTTGTGCCAGTACTAGGCTGTTTTGAGAACAGTTACTTTGTAATATAGCTTGAAAAATGGTAATGAGATCGCACCTACTTTATTCTTCTTTCTCAGGATTGCTGTGGCTATTTGGGGTCTTTTTTTGTTCCAGATGAATCTTTAGAGAGTTCTTTCTAGGTCCGTGAAATACGTCATTGGTATTTTAATAAGAAGTGCATAGAATCTATAGATTGCTTTGGGTAGTATGGACATTTTAATGATGTTGATTCTCCCCATCCATGAGCATGGTATGCTCTTCCATCTGTTTACATCTTCTTCTATCTCTTTTTTCAGTGTCCTGTAGTTTTCTACATATAGGTCTTTTACCTCCTTAGTTAGGTTTATTCCTAGGTATCTTAATTTTTTTTGGTGCGATGGTAAATGGGATTGCTTTTTGAGTCTCTCTTTCTATAATTTCACTATTAATGTATAGAAATGCCACAGATTTCTTGGCATTAATTTTGTATCCTGTTACATTTCTGAATTCATTTATTAAGTCTAATAGTTTTTGGATGGAGTCCTTTGGGTTTTTTATGTACAGTATCATATCATCTGCAAATAAGGACAGCTTTACTTCTTCTTTTCCAATTTGGATGTCTTTTGTTTCTTCTCCTTATCTAATTGCAATGGCTAATACTTCCAGTACTATGTTTAACAGGAGTCGTGAGAGTGGGTATCCCTGTCTTGTTCCTGTTCTTAGGGGAAATAGTTTTAGTTTTTGCCCATTGAGTATTATGTTGGCTGTGGGTTTATTATATATGGCTTTTATGTTGTTGAGGTATGATTCTTCTATTCCCACCTTGCTGAGCGTTTTTTATCAAGAAAGTATGTTGGATTTTGTGAAATGCTTTTTCTGTATTAAGTTGATATGACTTTGTGATTTTTATCTCTCAATTTGTTTATGTGATGTATCATGTTTATTGATACATATTGTAGATATTGTACCATCCTTGCATTCCTGGGATAAATCCTACTTGGTGATGGTGTATGATCTTTCTGATGTACTGCTGGATTCAATTCGCTAAAATTTTGTTGAGGATTTTGGCATCTATGTTCATGAGAGATATTGGCCTGTAATTCTCTTTCATTGTGTTGTCTTTATCTGGTTTTGGTATTAGGGTGATGCTGGCTTCATAGATGTTTGGAAGTGTTTTTTCTTGAATGTTTTTGAATGGTTTGAGGAGGATAGGTTTTAATTCTTCCTTGAATGTTTGGTAAAACTCTCCTGTGTAGCCATCTGGTCCCGGGATTTTGTTTGCTGGAAGATTTTTGATTACTGTTTCAATTTCTTCCATAGTTATTAGCCTATTAAGATGTTTAGTTTTTTCCTGATTAAATTTTGGAAGGTTATATTTTTCTGGGAATATGTCCATTTCCTGCAGGTTGTCCAGTTTGTTGGAATAGAGTTTTTCATAGTATTTTTTTAACAATCCTTTGTATATCAGTGGGGTCTGTTGCTATTTCTCCTTTTTCATTTCTGGTTTATTTGGATCTTCTCTCTTTGCTTCTTAGTGAGCCTGGCTAGGGGTCCATCAATCCTGTTTATCATTTCAAACAACCAGCTCTTGGTTTTGTTGATCTTTTTGAATTGTTTCTTTAGTATCTATGTTTTTTATCTCCACTCTGATCTTTACTATTTCCTTCCTCTGATTACATTGGTCTTTTCTTGTTGCTCTCTTTTTAATTCTTTTAGTTGTAGGGTTAGTTAATTTATTACCTTGTTTTTTGTTTTTGTTTTTGCAGTAAGCTTGTAGAGCTATGAACTTCCCTCTGAAGACTGCTTTCACTGAGTGCCATAAATTTTGTATTATTGTGTTGTCATTGTCATTTGTTGCCATGATGTTTTTTAATTCTTCCTTGATCTCTCTGATTACACAGTTGTTGTTTAATAGTGTGCTGTTTAGTCTCCATGTGTACGATTTCTTTGTATTGTTTTGATTATAGTTGATTTCCAGTTTTATGCCACTGTTATCTGAGAAGATGCTTTATATGATTTCTATCCTCTTGAATTTGAAGAGACTTTGCCTATGACCCAAATATGGTCTATCTTTGAAAATGACCTATGTGCACTTGAGAAGAATACATATTCTATGGCTTTCAGATGAAATGTTCTGAAGATATCAATTAATTCCATCTGCTCTAGTGAGTCATTTAGGATTGAGTTTCTTTGCTGATTTTTTGTTTAGAGGATTGTCCAGTGGTGAAAGTGTGGTATTAAAGTCTCCTACAATGATTGTATTGCTGTCAATCTCTCCCTTAATATCCTCCAAAAGTTTTTTTTTTATGTATTTAGGTGCTCCTTCATTGTGTGCGTATATGTATACCAGAGTTATTTCTTCTTGTTGGATTGCTCCCTTTAGTATTATGAAGTGGCCTTCCTTATCTCTTTTTATGTCCTTCACTTTGAGATCTAATTTGTCAGATATAAGTATTGCAACCCCAGCTTTTATTTTCATTTCCATTTTCCTGAAAAACTGTCTGAAATATTATTTTTAAAATCCCAGTTTGTAAATCTTTGTTCTTCAAGATTTTACTATGAACATTTTTAACATATAGAGAGGCTGAAAGTACTTTTGAAAGGGTGCTAATCACTTATATTGTGAAAATTAACATTATACAATATTGGGTTTATCCCATATTTACTCATTTTTTTTCGTTTCTCTGTTCATTCAGCAGCCCTTATTATATTTAAACTACAGGTCTAATGCACTAAATTTGTACATGGGTAGGGTCCCTAGGCCTGGTTGGCAATCAGGGCCAATTAGGGCCTTCTGGTTGCCAGTCAGGGCCTCACTTCCCTGGCAGCTGGCTGCCAGACAGGGCCTTTCTTCATTTTGCACCTACCCCTGGTGGTCAGTGCATGTCATAATAAGCAATCTATCTCCCAGTCAAACTCCTGCAGGGACAATTTGCACATTAGGCTTTTATATATGTACTAGAGGCCCTGTCCATGAAATTCATGCTTGAGAGTGGAGCTTTCCTCACTCAGGCCTGCACCCTCTCTAATATGGGAGCCCTTGGGCGATGTCTGACTGCCTAAACCAGCAGTCAGAATCCCTCTCACAATCCGGGACCGCTGGCTACTAACCATTTGCCTGCCTGTCTGCCTAATTGCCCCTAACTGCTTCTGCTGGCTAGCCTGATTGCCCCCTAACTGCTCCCCTGCCAGCCTGATTGATGCTTACTTGCTCCCCTGTTGGCCTGATCACCCCAACTGCCCTCCCCTGCTGGCCCAGTCACACCCAACTTAACTCCCCTACAGGCCTGGTTGCCCCCAAGTGCCCTCCGCTGCCAACCTAATAACCCACAGCTGCCCTCTCCTGCTGACTATCTTGTGGCAGCCATCTTGTGGTGGCTATCATGTGATGACATGAGGGTGGTCATCTTGTGGCTTGTTGGAAGCAAATTCTAGTGGGTCATAATTATGCAAGAAGTTCATCAGAAGGCTGATGGATCTTGGGGCATCAGCAGGGCTGAAAATCTGTGTATATTATTACCTACTGCTGGAGGAATAGCTGAAGGAATTTTCCCTAACTTGATAATCTTTTTCTGTTTATCAAACTTTACCTGTTTACATTTGTAAAGTGCCTGTGTGTTTTCCAGCAAATGAAAAGCTGTGTGTCCAGAGATTCAGAGAGCCCACTTCACTAGAAAGTGGAGCTTCCCCTGCCTCCCTCATGCCTCTCAAATTTCTATTTCATGTCTAGTTTATTAATTTATGCACAGCCCTTTTCCAGATTCCTGAACCCTTGCAGCTATGGAAAAACCCTGGCATTTATGGCACCCAAGACAAGGACATCTGGAGAAGAAGATTTGTCAGAGCAAGGAGAAGAATTTAATCACTGGTAAAATGGAGACTACCAATAAAGGTGGGGATCACCAGTAATAAGTGAGGGGTCAGCAAAAATTTGGCAGGGAGATTCACTGCATGTAAAGCCCATACCAAGCTTTGGTTTTCACGAACCAGAGTGGGTAGGAAAGTCTTTTGTTTCAATCCAGGCCATAATGGGGAAGAATTTGGTTAAAAGGCAAAATTATAGAGAAATTAAAATATGAAAAGATACTTTTTAAAATCAGGCTCAAGAGGAGAATCCAAGAGGGTGGCATAGGTAAATACCTACACTGCTGCCTCGCACAACAATTTCAAAAATACAACTAAAAGACAGAACGGACATCATCCAGAACCACAGGAAAGCTGGCTGAGTGGACACTCTACAACTAGAAGGAAAGAGAGGGGCTCACAGAGACCTAGAGGAGCTGCAAAAAGCTGAGGTACAGAGACGCACTTGTGGAGAGAGCAGGTGCCGGAGAACCTGGCTGGCTTTCTATGGCAGGAGGGAAACAGAGACTCCCAACTGCAATGAACCCCTTATTCTACAGCACTAACCCCAGGTCCAGCCAAAACTCATAAGGGGAAAGTTTGGACTGTGAAAAGAGAGAAGTGCATGGAAATTTAGGGGACCCACAAAAGGGCAGAAGTCTGGTGGCATGCACAGCACTGCATGCAGAAGACCGACTGCTGATTGTGGTGCTGGATTTCCCGAGTGGGTGGGAAACAGAGCCTCCTAACTGCACCACTTCTAACTCCACTGAACCCCAGTTTTAGGCGAGACCCTGGGGACCCAGACTCATCTGGTCCTGGAGCTCAGGGGAGCCAGAAAAGCAGCAGTCTAGAGGCACTGTGTGCATGCACAGGGTCTGCTCTAGCAATTACCCGGAGACACGTGAGACCCAGGGGCCAAGTAGGGTGGGGCTGACTGGAAGTCAAGGTGGTCCATTAAGCCCTGAAACTCCACCCCTCCTAAGCTCAACAGAGAGGCTTTGGCAGTTTTGCAAGTTTTGTATCATAAGGCTAAATCAAACACAGAAGTTCTCCTGGCAGAGTAAAAATGTGAAGACAAAGGAAAAGATCACAAACAAATAAATGGAGGAAAACAAACAACTGAATATAGAGTTCAAAACCACGCTTATAAGTTTTTTTAAGAATATCCTAAAAAAGATGGATAAATTTAGCGAGACCCAAGAGGGGATGAAAAAGGACCAACTAGAGATGAAAAAGGACCAACTAGAAATTAAACATACACTGATTGAAATTAAAAATATTATACAGTGACCTAGCAGCAGACTAGAGAAAGGCAAAAATGAAATAAAAAATTTGAAATATAAAGAAACAGAAAACACTCAACTGGAAAAGCAAGAAGAAAAAAGAATCCAAAAATGTGAAGATAATGTAAGGAGCCTCTGGGACAGCTTCAAGTGTACCAACATCAGAATTGTGGGGGTGCCAGAAGAAGAGAGAGAGCAAGATACTTAAAACCTATTTGAAGACATAATGACTGAAAACTTCCCCCACCTGGTGAAAAAAATAGACTTATGAGTCCAGGAAGCATAAAGAACCCCATAAAAAAGGAATCCAAGAGGACTATACCAAGACACATCATCAGTAAAATACCAAGAGCAAAAGATAAAGAGAGAATCTTAAAAGAAGCAAGAGAAAAACAATGAATTACCTACAAGGGAGCACCCATACGATTGTCAGCTGATTTCTCAACAGAAACTATGCAGGCCATATGGGAGTGGCAAGAAATACTCAATGTCATGAGTAGCATGAACCTACAACCAAGAATACTCTATCCTGCAAAGCTATCATTCAGAATTGAAGGGCAGATAAAGAGCTTCACAGCAAAGAAAAAGTTAAAAGGAGTTCATCAGCACCAAACCAGTATTATATGAAATGCTGAAAAGTACTCTTTAAGAAGAGGAAGAAGAAAAAGGTAAAAGATAAAAAATTATAAACAACAAATACATATCTATCAACAAGTAAATCTAAAAATTAAGTGAATTAAAAATTTGGTCAACAGAATAAACTGGTGAATATAATAGAATCAGGAGGACAGAAAGGGAGTGGACTGATAATTCTCAGGAGGAAAGGGGTATAGGGGGTGCAGGGAGAGACTGGACAAAATCATACATCTATGGATGAGGTCAATTGTGTGGGAGGTAAGGGTAGAGGGAGGAGTGGGAGCTGGGTGGAGGGGTGCTATGGAGGGAAAAAAAGAGGAGCAAATGTAATAATCTGAATAATAAAAGAATTAATTAATAAAAATCAGGCTCAAGGGAAAATAGTGCTGTTGTCACCTTTAACTATGTGGGGTCTTGTTCTGCTTCTAGTATGTAAAGACTTGGCTGCTAGGGAGGGTGAAGCTGTTAATTCTCTCACAAGGGAACTTTCTGATGCTTTGTTTAAAAATTACCATAGGATGCCTTCGGACAGGCGGATTTTAGCCAAAATGACTTTAAAGGCCAGTCAATGCTATGGAGAGCAGAATAGAAAAAGATTCAGGAAAAGAACTATGATTTATTAAGTCTATATGTTAGCTATTGAATGTAGTTTTTCTGTCATTTTTGTTTGGTTTAATATGTTTGCTGTTAGTCTATTATGCATGCCTTTGGTTTAATTTATTAAGAAGTGAGACCAGATAATGTACTGAATTTCTCTAGAGGAAACAGGATATGGGGATGAAGAGACATGTGGTGATCCAGTAAAATAGATGCCCACTCCTAAATATACTATTAGAAAAATCTCATGTCTGCCATGTTTTTCCCCAGTTCATCAATGAAAAATTTAGCACACTTTAGGAATGTGTCTGGGATTTCTGTTTTCATAAAGAGAAAAAAACTGGCTTAAGAAAAATATATTTATTTGATGATCTTTCCAAGGTAAATTTTAAGACTTTAATGGAGAGATGATTATTGAAACATTCCAAGGGCCCTGAGGTGACTCAAGAATTTATTCTCTCTTTTTAAAAGAAATATTTTTTAATTAGGCTGATCCAATATACTTGAAATCACATGGAAAGCTTTATCAGATAAAAAATAATAAATATATTTCATATATATATATATATATATGTAATGTTGTGGGGGTTTTAACCTCTAAGAGAGGGCAAGACAAAAGTTGCTAAATATTCCTTAGGATTCAGCAACAGAATTTTAAAGACAAAATTCCCTGGCAGCCTGCTTTTTAGAAAGGCAGGGGGGATGGGGGGTGCATTTGTACTTCATAGGTCAAATGTCAAAGTTTGCTTTTACAATAGAGATGCCTACTTTAATTACTTAATAGATTATCTTTTTAAAATATAATCAAGGTTTCATATAATTTCAGTTATATGAGAAGCAAATATTTTATAAACAAACTAGAGGCCTGGTGCATGAAAATTCATGCACTGGAGCAGATGTGAGGAGGTCCTCACCCCAGCTTTCCCCCTCTCACAGTTTGGGAGCCCTCAGTGGTGGGAGGCGACCCAGTGATCAGGGGAAGGTAATGCCCCCACTGCTAGCAGCACATGCCTCAGCCAGCCTTGGTTACTCTGAGCCTCAAGTGGTTCTGGGCAGCTGGGCAGCTGACATCCAATGCTTACCTGTGTCTCGGGCTGGCCCTGGGCTGCTGGGGGGGTGAAGGTAGGACCACCCACACCATGCACTCTGGCTGGGTTTAAAGGACTGTGGGACTCTGTAGGGGCTGAAGGGAATGGGCACCACCATCTTGTGGCTATGGTGCCATCATCTTTGTGATGGTGTGACTGCCAATTTGCATATTCTCTCTTTATTAAGTAGGATGGATTCTAGTAAAGTCCTCTGAAATAGTTCCTGAGACCTTCCATAATTCCTCTGTGTATGCAAATGAGAACTAACAAAAAATACTGTTTAAAAGTAAATTTTAACCTTAATAAAGAGAAATTTTAAAATCTCTTCCACTAATATTCACAGGATAAACTAAAGGTTATTATTCTAGCATTAAATAAGATCATTAATAAAGTCACCACAAGTAGGAAGAGAGTCACTTAAAATGTAGGCAGCAGTATCAGCCATCATCTGAAAAGCAACCAAGTGTATTGCTCTGTTTAAAAGAAAGAAAAAAAAGGTTTTAAAAGAAAGTTTAAGTATGGCCTAGAAATTACTCTAAGAGGAAATAAAGGAAAATTTCCTTTCAATGTCTGGGAAACTGTAATTAAAGTCAATGTATTAAGCCTCAAAAAGAAAAAAAAAGTGCATTTTGTCTCCTTAAACAAAGCTTATGTAGATATACTCAAAGACTAATAGAAAGAATTTAATTAATGACATTTACTATTCATACCCAAAGACAAGCAAAGTTAGAAAATAAGCCTTGAGGGAGAAAAATGGCGGCAGAGTAGACAGATGCATCTGGAGCTTTGTCGCTGGGCAGAGGGAGAGAGAGCGGCTGAGAGTCGCACTGAGAGTGTTTGTTGGCAAGTTAAGAGTCAGTTATCCTCTAGGAGAAGGTAGGCGACTGCTGGACGGGGATCTCCTGGCCAGGCAGCCCCACTGCCACAGGGATTTTGTCTGCCGGAGCCACTAGTGCAAACGCGGAGACCACACCATCTTGCAGATGGAGGTGGATGTCTGAGGCCGTCTGAAACCTGTGGCTGGGACACACACCGAGCAGCCAGGGACCTGGCGACCCAGAACACTGCTCTCCAATCAGCGCAGACACGTGGCGGATTCAGAGATCAACAAGGCACATGGAAAGGTCAGATTTTGAGTGGGATAAGGTGAGGTCTCCTGCCCCTTAGAACAGAGAAACAATGGTAATAAATTACCTAACGCTACAACTCAAATAGCTAGAAAGAGAGCACCAAGAAAAGCCCAGTGTAAATAGAAGGAAGGAAATAGTAAAGATCAGAGTGGAGATAAACAACATGGAGACCAAAGAAATAATTCAAAAGATCAACAAAACCAAGAGCTGGTTGTTTGAAAGGATCAATAAGATTGATGGACCTCTAGCCAGGCTCACCAAGAAGGAAAGAGAGAAGACCCAAATAAACAAAATCAGAAATGAAAGAAGAGAAATAACAACAGACCCTGCCAAATACAAAGGATTGTTAAAAAATAGTATGAACAACTCTATGCCAACAAACTGGACAACCTGCAAGAAATGTACATATTCCTAGAAAAACATAACCTTCCAAAACTCAATCAAGAAGAATCTAAACATCTCAATAGGCCAATAACTATGGAAGAAGTTGAAACAGTCATCAAAAAGCTTCCAGCAAACAAAAGCCTGGGACCAGATGGCTACACAGGAGAGTTTTACCAAACATTCAAGGAAGAATTAAAACCTATCCTATTCAGACTATTCAAAAACATTCAAGAAAGGAACACTTCCAAACACCTTCTATGAAGCCAGCATCACCCTAATACCAAAACCAGATAAAGACAACACAATGAAAGAGAATTACAGGCCAATATCTCTCATGAACATAGATGCCAAAATCCTCAACAAAATTCTAGCAAATTGGATCCAGCAAAAAGATCATACACCATCACTAAGTAGGATTCATCCTGGAGACGCAGGGATGGTACAATATCTGCAAATCAATAAACGTGATACATCACATTAACATATTGAGAGAAAAAAAATCACATAGTCATATCAATTAATGCAGAAAAAACATTTGACGAAATCCAACACTCTTTCTTGATAAAAACTCTCAGCAAAGTGGGAATAGAAGGATCATACCTCAACATCATCAAAGCCATATATAATAAACCCACAGCTAACATTGTACTCAATGGGCAAAAACTAAAACCATTTCCCCTAAGAACAGGAACAAGACAGGGATGCCCACTTTCACCTCTCCTGTTTGACATAATACTGGAAGTATTAGCCATTGCAATTAGACAAGAAGAAGAAATAAAAGGCATCCAAATCGGAATAGTAGAAGTAAAGCTGTCCTTATTTGCAGATGACATAATACTGTACATAAAAACCCGAAGGATTCCATCCCAAAACTAATTGACTTAATAAATGAATTTGGCAATGTATCAAGATACAAAGTCAATGCCAAGAAATCTGTGGCATTTCTGTACACTAATAGTGAAATTATAGAAAGAGAGACTCAAAAAGCAATCCCATTTACCATCGCACCAAAAAAATTAAGATACCTAGGAATAAATCTAACTAAAGAGGTAAAAGACCTATATGTAGAAAACTACAGGACACTGAAAAAAGAGATAGAGGAAGAAGTTAACAGATGGAAGAGCATACCATGCTCATGGATTGGGAGAATCATTAAAATGTCCATACTACCCAAAGCAATCTATAGATTCAATGCTCTACCTATTAAAATACCAACGACATACTTCACAGATCTAGAAATAATTTTTCATAGATTCATCTGGAACAAAAAAAGACCACGAATAGCAACTGCAATTATGAGAAAGAAGAATAAAGTAGGTGGGATCTCAATACCAGATTTCACGCTATATTACAAAGCAACTGTTCTCAAAACAGCCTGGTACTGGCACAAGAACAGACATATAGACAAATGGAATAGAATAGAGAATCTAGATATCCACCCAAACCACTATGCTCAACTAATATTCGACAAAGGAAGCATGAACATACAATGAAGCCAAGATATCCTCTTCAACAAATGGTGTTGGGAAAATTGGACAGATAGATGCAAAAAAATGAAACTGAACCACCAACTTACACCATATACAAAACTAAACTCCAAATGGATACAGGACTTAAACATTAGAAGGGAAATCATAAAAATATTAGAGGAATCCACAGGCAGCACAATCTCAGACATATGCCAAAAGAACTTGTTAACTGATACTGCTCCAAAGGCAATGGAATCTAAAGCAAAAATAAACAAATGGGTCTATATCAAAATAAAAAGCTTTTGCACAGCAAAAGAAACCATCAACAAAACAACAAGAAAAACCACTGTATGGGAGAACATATTTGCAAATGTTATCACTGATAAAGGTTTAATCTCCAACATCTACAGCCATCTTATATCACTTAATAAAAGGAAGATAAACGATCCAATAAAAAAGTGGGCAATGGACCTAAATAGAACCTTTTCAAAAGATAACAAAAGGAAGGCCAAAAGACACATGAAAACATGTTCAAAATCACTAATTATCCGAGAGATGCAAATCAAAACAACAATGCAATACCATCTTACACCCGTCAGAATGGCAACCATCAAGAAATCAACAAATGACAAGTGTTGATGAGGATTCGGAGAAAAAGGAACCCTTGTTCACTGTTGGTGGGAATGCAGACTGGTGCAGCCATTGTGGAGAGCAATATGGAGTTTTCTTAAAAAACTAAAAATGGATCTCCTATTTGGCCCAGCAATCCCACTCTTAGGAATTTATGCTAAGAATTTACAAACACCAATCAGAAAGGATTTATGCACCCCTATGTTCATAACAGCACAATTTACAACAGCTACAATTTGGAAACAGCCTAGGTGCCCGTCAGCAGATGAGTGGATCAGAAAACTGTGGTACACCTACACAATGGAATTCTATGCTGCCATTAAAAAGAAGGAACTTTTAACCATTTGCAGCAACCTGGATGGAACTGGAGAGCCTTATGCTTAGTGAAATAAGGCAGTTAATGAAGGAGAAGCACCACATGCGCTCTCTCATTTGTGGATAGTAAAGAACATTGTAAACTGATGAACAAAAGGTTAGATACAGAGACAGTAAAGCATCAAACAGACTGTGATATTATAGCAAGAAGATTAAGGAGAGTTGGGGTAGATAAGAGATCAACCAAAGGACTTGTATCTTTGCATAGAAGCATAACCAATGAACATAGACATTGGGGGTTTGGGGTATGCCTGGGAGGGTGGGGGGGCAATGGGGAGATATGTATACATGTAACACAATAAAAAAAGGAAAGAAAATAAGCCTTATTTCTGACTGATTTAAATTTGCAAATATAAATAAGTGAATATTCAGGAGAACTTAGTTGTACTAGGCAGGAATCTATTCTTGGAGCATTAATTAATTTTTTACTTATGGTTCATCTCATAGTAAAGCTGCTTAATAATCAATGAATGCAAAAAGTCATATTTCTGTCAAAGATTTGAATTAAAAGGCTATTAACACTGCATTGCAAGGTTTCCAAAAGTCTCTATCTTTTTTTTTTAAAGGAGGTAGTGGAGTAATCTCCTATAAATAAACTACATCAAGCCTAATTACTTAAATTTTTACTTTAAATATTTTTTCACTCAGAATGCTGATGGCAAGATACACATGGTGTCAGAATAAGCCAAAGAAAAATGATTTGGGCAAAATGAAAAAATCCCAAGTCTAGTTTATTGAAAGGATTTCTTTATTAACCATCGATTGAGAATATGCTTATATATTTTGAGAAAACTCCTCCAAGCCCAGTGGATTCCTGCAACAATGGATCCTAAAGATCTGACCTGACTACTCCAGTCACAGATGGTGGTGGCCCAAAACAACACAGTGATGAGACAGAGGAGAAACAGTACAGAGATGGGAGATAGTAAAGACACCTTGCCATGCTAGCATTCAGCTGGTGTGCATCGCTGTAGGTTGCCCTGGATAAAGCAAAAGAAGATTGGGAAGGGAACCCATAAAAAACTGTTGGACAGTCATTGGAAAGGGGACTCAAAGAACTGTAGACACAGAAAGGCATTTAATGCAGACTGATTCCTTTGCCTCCTGGCAGCAATTTAAAGGGACATGAAAGAACTCAATCCTTTAAAAATCTTAAAAAGGACCTGAGCTCTGTAAGTGGCATACATTATTAAATTTATTAAATCAAAAAGGGAGATATTTCATCGGATCATAATTATGCAAAAAGTTCTTCAGAAGGCTGACGGATCTTGGGGCTTCAGCAGGACTGAAAATCTGCATATATTATTACCTGCTGCTGGAACAGCCATAGGCATTTCCTCTAACCTGATAAGCTTTTCCTGTTTATCAAATTTTACCTGTTTACATTCCTAAAGGGCCTGTGTGTTTCCCAGCAAATGAAAAGCTGTGGGTCCATAGATTCAGAGAGCCCACTTCACTAGAAAGTTGAGCCTCCCCTGGCTCCCCATGTCTCTCAAATTTATATTTAATGTCTAGTTTATTAATTTATGCACAGCCCTACTCCAGATTCCTGAACCCTTGCAGCTGTAGAAAGACTCCAACAGTGGCGGCCATTTTGTGATGATGTGAAGGTATCACGTGAGGGCATGAGGATCACCTAGGCTTTTATTAATACACACACAGACACAGTATATATTATATATATAAACACACATACATACACACACACACACATGCACACACACACATACATACATACTAGAGGCCTGGTCAATGAAATTCATGCATGGGGGGAGGGTGTCCCTCAGCTCAGCCAGCACCCTCTCCAATCTTGAGGGATGTCAGACTGCCTGATTCAGATAGGATCGAGCCTAAATGGGCAGTCAGACATCCTTCTCACAATCCAGAACTGCTGGCTCCCAACCACTCACCTGCCTGCCTTCCTAATTGCCCATAAATGCTTCTGCCTGCCAGACTGATCACCCCCTAACCACTCCCCTGCCAGCCTGATTGATGCCTAACTGCTCCCCTGACAGCCTGTTTGCCCTAACTGCCCTCTCCTGCAGGCCTGGTCACCCTTAACTGCCCTCCCCTGCAGGCCTGGTCCCCTTCAACTGCTCTCCCCTGCAGGCCTGGATTCCCCCCAACTGCCCTTCTCTGCAGGTCCAGTTGCCCCTAATTTCCCTTCTTTGGTGGCCTGGTCACTCCTAACTGTCCTCCTTTGCATGTTTAATTGCCCTCAACTGCTCTCCCCTGCTGGCCTAATCACCCACAACTGTCCTCCCTTGCAGACCTGGTTCCTCCCCTGATGGCCATCTCCTGGCGGCCACCTTGTGTCCACATGGGGCAGCAATCTTGTGTGTTGGAGTGATGGTCAATTTGCATATTACTCTTTTATTAGATAGGATAGAGGCATGGGTGGGGGCTGGCTGGTTTGCCCTGAAGGGTGTCCTGGATCAGGATGGAGGTTCCCTTGGGGCATAGGGTGGCCTGGGCGAAGGGCCTGTGGTGGTTTGAAGGCTGGCCACACCCCTTGGCAACCCAAGTGGAGGTCCCGGTGTCTTAGATTTATTTATCTATAATTGAAACATTTAGCCTTGAGTGGAGTTCATGACTTGCCAGGGTGTATGGGAAGCTAGGCTTCCTACATTGTCAGGAAAACCCAAGCTACCTGCTTGCTCCATGGTCACATCCATCTTGGTTGGGTTAATTTGCATACTCACTCTGATTGGCTCGTGGGCATGGCTGTGAGTGTAGGAGAGATATAGTCAATTTGCATATTATTCTTTTATTAGATAGGATATGTTTTTTAGTAGAGCTCAGTTCTGGCAGTAGGCAACTTAGAGCATAAATTTTGGCTCATTTATTTTACGTCTCTCATTTTCAGCCTCTGTTTCCTCATCTGTAAGGGGAAATGCTAACAGTACTATGGAAGGTTACTTATAAAAATTGTCTCTATTCTCCTCCTGGAACTTTGTACCTCTATAATGTGACTTTACAACTCTTCCAACCAGCAGGCTATGACTACTAGTAAATATACAAATTAATTACTTAACTAGACTCATGTTATTTTTATCTAGTAATTGAAATAAATTGATTGGGGTGATGTTAGTTGATAAAATTATAGGAACCTTAAGTGTGCAATTCTATGATACATCATCTTTACACTGCATTGGGTATCCACCATCCAAAGTCAGATCTTCTTTCATAATCTTATATTTAACCTCCATTTACTCTTTTCTGCCCTCCCCATCCCTTTTTCTCCGGAAGCATCATACTATTAGCTGTATCTATGGGTTTTTGTTTGTCTGTTTCCTTGTTTATTCATATGTTGCTTTCATATGGGGTCTTTTGTGGTTCCATAGAAATCAGATGAAGTTTTGTTCTATTTTTTTTTTAATGTCATTGGGATTTTTATGGGAAATTCATTAAATCCATATATTGCTTTGGGCAATAGGGCAATTTTAACTATGTTGATTCTTCCAACCCATGAACACAGAATATCTTTTAATCTCATTGTGTCTTTTTCAAACTTTTTTTAATAATGCTCTGTAGTTTTTGATGTATGGCCCTTCATATCCTTTGTTAAGTTTATTCCCGGGTATTCTATAATTTTTATGCAATTGCAAAAGCAATTTTTTCCATTTCTTTTCTTGAAATTTCATCATTAGTATGATGAAATAAATTATTGTACAGTGGTACCTCGAGATACGAGTGCCCTAACATATGAGATTTTTGAGATATGAGCCATTGAGCGAGCGATATTTTGCTTTGAAATATGAGCAACATTTGAGATATGAGTAATTGCATGGATCGGCTGGCTGCACATGACCCACCAGTTTACTTCGACTTGAGCGTCTCATAGTTTCCCATCCCTCAGTCAGTGTGCTTATTTACCTCGTTGTCAAAGCATCTTTTGTGCATTTACATACTTTATCACATTTCTTTTTATAACCATGGGTTGGAAGAAAGCGAGTAGAAAAGTCAGTGCTCAGAAGAGGATGATGACTATTGAATTAAAGCGTGAAGTCATAGAAAAATATGAGCAAGGTGTATGAGTGGCTGACTTGGCGAGGCAGTACGGGTGTATTACTTCAACGATATGCACTGTGCTTAAACAGAAGGAGTCGATAAAGCGTATAAAGCCAGCTAAAGGCGTTATAATAATTTCTAAGCTCCATAGCTCTCTCCATGAAAAGATGGAGAATCTACTGATGGTGTGGGTGATGGAGAAGCAGCTTAAAGGAGATACATTAACACAGGGCATCATATGCGAGAAGGTGCGAGCGATTTACGGTGATTTGCTGGAGCAGACCCTGCGCACTTCCATGGACAAAGCATCA
>PVJN01018775.1:0-38479 GCA_004026805.1 Lasiurus borealis
CTGACGGCGCTGTCCCGCTGGTACCTGTACGCCATCCACGGCTACTTCTGCGAGGTGATGTTCACGGCGGCCTGGGAGTTCGTGGTGAACTTTAACTGGAAGTTCCCGGGGGTCACGAGCGTGTGGGCGCTCTTCATCTACGGCACCTCCATCCTGATCGTGGAGCGCATGTACCTGCGCCTGCGGGCGCGCTGCCCGCTGCTGGTGCGCTGCCTCATCTACACGCTCTGGACCTACGTGTGGGAGTTCACCACCGGCCTCATCCTGCGCCAGTTCAACGCCTGCCCCTGGGACTACTCCCAGTTCGACTTCGACTTCATGGGCCTCATCACGCTGGAGTACGCCGTGCCCTGGTTCTGCGGGGCCCTCATCATGGAGCAGTTCATCATCCGGAACACCCTGCGCCTGCGCTTCGACAAGGACGCGGAGCCCGGGGAGCCGGGGGAGCCGGGAGGCCCCCTGGCCCTGGCCAACGGCCACATCAAAACTGACTGAGTCCGGGGCAGGGGCTCGTGGCGGAAGGACTGGGGTCTCTCACGGACCCTGTGGAGAAACGTACGAAGCTGATGGAGTTGTCCCCTCTGTACAGCACAAACCCTGCCTCACCCTGGTCTCAGCCCAGCCTCAGCCCTGCGGGATGCACACAGCCCCAGCCCAGCCTCAGGCCTGCAGGACACACACAGCCTCAGCCCTGTGGGGTGCACACAGCCCCAGCCCAGCCTCAGCCCTGCCTCAGCCCTGCAGGACACACACAGCCTCAGCCCTGTGGGGTGCACACAGCCCCCAGCCCTCCACTGTGGGCTGGTGTTGGGGGCGAGCTGTGGAGGCAGCAGAGGGACTTGGGGGTCGGTCCGTGGATCTCACCCCAGCTCAGAGGCTGGGGGCAGGAGGCCTGAGGCTTCACTGCAAGTGTGACTTTGGAAGCAGCAGGCCCTGCCCTGGCTGAGGGACTGAGAAACGGGCAGAAGGCGAGAGGCAGGTCTCAGGAGGCTCAGGGCCGCTGCCTCGGCCACCTGGCTCCTTCTCACCTGGTTTAGCTGGGCTTTGGCTGGTTCCGTTAGGCAATATTCAGGTGCTTGCTTGCAACCAATACCTCCCCGGGAGCCTGCTGAGCGGCAGCCTAAGGAGAGACAGGGCAGCCGGGAAGCTGCTTGGAGCCGAGCTGGTCTGCAGGCTGGGAGGCCTTCCCTTGGCTCCTCTCCCTCCCCCCAGGGCCCCACGCTGCTCTCTCGGCCTCCTGGGGGCCCCCTGGTGCTGGATTCCCACCAACCTTGGGCTTTTGGAGGTTTCAGTCCCTGTGCTTTTGGTGGCGTTTCCCCCCTTTCTCGCTTATTTTTTAAGGCCTTTTCCACTATCAGCCCTTTATCCATGGCAATTACCCACCAACCCCCAGCTCCCACTCACTGGCCAACACAGCGGCTGCCAGAGATAGAACCCTGAGACACCCCACCAGCCCTCCCTCCACTGTTACCCCAATCCAGCGGGCTGTGGCAGTGCCCTGGTGCTCTTCTCCATCCATGCCCCCTCCTCGCAGTGGCCCAGCTAACCGTGAATGACACCCACAACACAGGTTAAGATGGGCCCCGCAGATCCATAGTGGGGACCCAGAGACAAATCAGTGTGTGTGTGGGGGGGTGCTGTGGGGAGGGCGGTAAAGGCACGCCTGATGGTTTATTTTCAGGCCAGCCAGGGACAGTCTAGCATTCTAGGGAATGGGGGAGCAGGATCCAGTGTTGCAGGCCACGGAGAAAGAGTGAGGGAGACCCTCCCCTCCTTGGTGGGAAGGGATCAGTTCTGGATCTGCCACAGCCCCAGCCCTGCAGCAAAACCTCCTCAGGGCCACCCCTCCGCACCCTCCCCAGCAAGACTGACACTTGGAGCTTGCTCCTCACACAGTATTAACCCTGCCACACTCATGGGCGTTGTCATCTTGGGCGCCCATGACAGGTCCATTGCTGGCAGTGGACAGGGGGAAACCTCCCTCCAGCCCATTCTGGCTCCGCCCCAGTTGCCAAGGGGAGGGTCCATCAGAACACAGCCTTCCCCATGGTACCTGGTCTCTACTTGACCACGTTAGAACTCTTAGGTAGACATTAGCCTTTCCCCTTTTATAGAACATTAAAAAGTGATCATGCCACCTGTGGAGAGAATCTCCTCTTCCTTACTGTGTTGCTCCACCCAGATCCGGCAGACAGCACCGGGCCAGGGCGGGCGGGCGGGTGTGGGCAGGAGTGGTGTCCAGGATTGGGGGAGGGGTGGGGAAGACTCTGGCAGGGTTGCTCTCTGCAATTGACCTTGTCCAGGACGGGATGAAGGTGCTTTCCAGCCTCCATGTCCTCATCACATCTAGGCATGAACTACATTCTTCAGGGGGCCAGCCCTGGCTTTGGATTACCTATGGCTCCAATTCTAGGGTTTTGGGGCTCTTAGGGGCTCTAGGCTGCCAGTGGGGGTAGATGGTACTCCATGTACAGCTGCGGGGGACTCCAGAGGGAGAATATTGGCTGGCTTCCCTGTCCCCTCGAGGTAATGGTTTCCTTGGGCCTCTCCTTCAACTCCATGCTCAGTCCTTGGACCCCCACACCCTTGCAGGCCCCCAGGTGGGCCCCTACATCCTACCACCCACCTTTGCTTTCCCTTCCACGATGGCATCTGCTGGGCAGCTTGTTGATGTCTCCGAGCATAAGGCCTCCGCAGCTCTCAGCCTGGCCAAGCCCTTGGATGGCCCACTGGATCGGGCCTTTCCAGATGTTGCCCCATGGCCATGCTGCTTCTCTCTGCAGGAGGTCCTGGGGTAAGCCTGCCTCCGTGGCAATGTGCAGAACCCCCTGCAAAGGGAGGCGTGGCCACAGGATCTGCAGGCTCAGAGCTCACTGGGGCTAGCCCAGACGTCAATTCCTTTTATTTATTTTATTTTAATTTTTTGTATCTTCAGGGCCCCAAGGCCTCAAGGTTTAGGGTAATCCCCTGCCTGCCGAGCAGTGGGGGTGCTGGCGGAGAGGGTTGGCTTGTTTACCAACTGCTGAGTCTCTCCGCTGGACATCCCAGCATCTCCGAGTTACAGATGGCCATGTGCTGCCCCGCATGGTTGGGCTGCTTCCTGTCTGCTAGCTGTCCGTTCCCTTGCGCCCTGTTCCCTCGATGCCAGTGAGGCATAATGGTATCGCAATGGCCTATGCTTATTCTCAGCAATAATACCTAGGGAGTGGCCATGAGTCCTTCTGTCCTGGTTTCTTGCCCTCTGCCTGGGTCTCCCGGAGAGGTAGCCACTGAGAGCCTGTATTTAAGGAGCTCGGGGCTGTGCGGACGTCTTTGCAGGGGACGCAGAGGCCCCCTGCTGGAGGAGCTACGGGTAAGGCAGGGAGCTCACCTGCCACCCCGAGGCCACCCCAACCTGGAGGAGCTGCGGGTCTTGGCTGTCTCCCAAGTGCAGCAGCTCCTCAGCAGGACACACGACTGGTTTGTGCGCCCATTGCCTGCTCTGTCTCCGTTCGTCTCTCTGTCTTCTTCTCACATTCGTGCACATAAAATATAATGGTGTTTGTGTCCCAGGACTGGCTCTGACCCATGTCTGTCTGCTTCTATTTCGGAGCCCCTTCCCCAGGGCTGCCGGGAGCCAAGCCCTTCACACCCGGGCATCACCGGACCCTGAACCCAGAGGGCTCCCTGTGGAGAGGGCTCCCTGTGGGGAGGGCAGGTGGCACTACCAGCCAGTCCTTTTCACTGTCTCTGCTCTGACCCTCTCTGGAAACCCGAATTCTCCACCCAACCCCTGACTGCCCACCGGGAATATAATCTGGTCCAGGCCTTCCTTTGGACCCAGGATACAGGGCAGGTGGGGAGTCCCGGGCATATCCAGAGTGGCTACAGGTGGGCTGTTTCTGCCCCTGAGATGAGCTCCTCTCCAACATGCCAGCCATGACCTGGGATGTCTCAGGGTGGGAAGGCCCAATGGAGGCGGCTGAGGATGCCTCAAAGAGCGGGAAGGCCAGGCTCCCTACTTCCCATCGGGCTAACGGTCACACTTGGAAGACACTGCCTCTCCTGGTGGCGCTGCCTTCCCTCCCTTCTCTGTGTACCTCTTCTCTACTAGCGGCCTTTGTCCCTTCCTCCCACGATTCTCCTGACCACCTTCCTGCTTCCAGGAAGAGGGTGGAGGGTTCAGAATGTGCTCAGTCATTTCAACCGAACACCCATGGCTTGATCCCTCCCACTCCAGCCCTCACCCCGCCACAGCGAGGCTGTAGCATCCTGGCTGGTTGTCTGGGTGGAGGAGGCGGTGCGCTTTCTGAATCACTGAGACGGCTCGCAAACTCGCAAACTCCCCCACTCACCTGAAGCTATTTATTTTTTGATTGAAAGCTTTTCCTCACATGGATGGGACTGGAGAGTATTACGCTGAGTGCAATAAGCTAGTCACAGAAAGATAAGTATCACATGATCTCACTCATGTGGAATATAATGAACACAATAAAATGATGATAAAAAAACTTTCCCCCTTATAAAAATGAGCAAGTATAAAGCCCCAACAGTCCTTTGCATGTTAGTGTAAATAAATCTATAAGGCTATTCCTTAGAGCAGGTTTCTATAGGAAGAAAGGCAAGCATAGTGAAATGGTCTATGTTATGGAACTCCAGAGAAGAGGCATGAGGTGGGGCTCAGAACAAGAAGACTGAGGGCATTCAAAACCCTTGTTTAAAAAAAAATTTTTTTATTGATTTCAAAGAGGAAGGGAGAGGGAGAGAGAGATAGAAACATCAATGATGAGCGAGAATCATCAATCAGCTGCCTCCTGCAAGCCCCTCAGTGGAGACCAAGCCCACAATCCAGGCATGTGCCCTGACTGGAAATCAACCATTAACTTCTGATTCACGGATCGATACTCAACCACTGAGCCACACAATCTGGGCTCAAGATCCTCCTTCTGTCCTCTGCTCAGCTGGTGCCTCCCTGTCTTGATACTTCCTTACTCCCTTCACCCAATCCAGGGGGGGACCTTCTGACAACACTACATTGAGAGAAGTTCTCTAAGAAAGCTAAGGTCAAGGCCCTGGGCTGCAGCTTATGAAATCTGCCCCAGCTTTACAAAAGCCTGGTGCCTAATAAATAACAGTGAATGAATGACCACCACCCTGCCTTGCCTGCTGGGGGCGGCTATCTCAGAAGGGTGTATTGGCCATATGGCCTCCTAGTGCAATCCAGGGATGGCTGTTTGGTGGGCAGGGAAACAGGTCCAGCAAAAGTGACCAACTCATCATGCTGCAGGTTAGAGGGACCGGGCTTAATTTTAATAATGGCTGCGCTTGCCGCCACGATGCCTCGTACTGCTGCAGTGGCCAGGCGCTGCAATGAGTGGTCGAAGGCATTTGCACATTTCCTCCCATCAGCGGTGGGCACTGTTGGTTCCCTGTCCCTCAGAGGAGGTCTGGTGGCCACCGGTCTGCAACCCTGATCTGCATCATTCTGTTTCAACGCAAACTTCACCTGCAAAGAATTTATTTTATTTTTTTCCCAAATAAAGTCTTTCACAGGGATTTTGATACTGACATACCTTTTGAGGGGCCACCATTCAACCTTCCATGGGGGTTAAGGAGGGAGATTCCTGTTGAAACCCTGGCATCCTGTACCCATTTAGGAATTCACTGAGAGTGAGAACCGGAACTACCGTTTGGTGTGACTCCAGAAAGAACGCAAGGACTTAGGTTGAGGATGGAGCTTTCCGTTCCAGGATGCCTCCTGTGGCTGCTGTGGTTTTTCTGTTCAGACGTAGATCTGACCATTTCACCGCTCGTCCAGGTGCTTTAATGAGTTGCCATTACCTTTAGGATCAAGCTCACCACCTTAGCGAGGCTTACACAGCCCTTTGCGGTTTGGCCTCATTTCTCGCCTCCCTCTCGGTCCCACGCGATCCGGGGAAAACGACTCGTTTCCCCGCCCCGCTCTCTGCTCCCTGCCCCTGAGCCAGCAGCCCCTGTGCTCCTGTCCCTGGAGCACCCTGACTCCTTCTGAGCCCAACTAGAGACCCAGGAGCTCACTCACAGCCAGCCACACTGCTTGTTTACTTCGAGCTCTCCCTGGCCCCGGCTCTCGATTTAGTTCAGCAAACTCAGGACGGGAGCTGTCTCCCTGGAAACTCTCCATGTGACAGCCCGCTAGCAGCAGGAGCTAAGTTCTTCCAGTACAGTCGATGCAGCAGACTTTCATTTGCCCATGCACCTGCCATGCGCCGGGACCTGTGCTAGGCTGGTGGGACTACGGCGAACAGGGCAGTCTCTGCCCGCCCTTCCCCTGAAATACAAGGTGGCAAGAACTGTGATGAGCTGGGTTAGAGAAAGAAGAATTAACTTGATTTAGGGGGTCAGGAAATATTTCTATGTCTGGTAGAGCCAGGGGAGGAGAGAAAGGGGAGGGGAAGAGCAGGCCTCCAGGTAGAAAAGACAACACACACAAAGGCAGGGAATCCAGAGAGAGCAGGGTGCCCGTGGGTCTGCAGAAGCAGCCGGGGATGAGTGAGGGAGTCCAGGCAGCACCAGGCCTGGGTCATAAACCATCTGTGAAGCAAGGCAGTGAGAGACAGACAACAAACAAACAGAAAATAACAGGCTGCATCGCCTTAGAGCAGAGTGGTGTGTAAGTGAGCAGGGAGCTCATTAGATTGGGTAGCCCTTGAAAGGTCTTTGGCTCAGTGGTTGAATGTCAACCTATGAACCTGGAGGTCACAGTTCAATATCCAATCAGGATACCTGCCTGGGTTGCGGGCTCAATCCCCCTTGTGGGGGTGCAGGAGGCACCCAATTCTCTCTCATCATTGATGTTGCCATCTCTCTTTCCTTCTCCCTTACTCTTTGAAGTCAATAAAAACATATATATATATATATATATGTAAAAATTGTAGTCAACGTCTAAGCTGAAAGGGAGTCTGAGAAATGCTGTTTTACTTATTTATTTTGAAAGGTCTTTGTCAAGAGAGGATAGTTGGGCTGAATCCTGGAAATGAGGAGGATTGGCCATGTGAAGATGGGGAAAGACTATTCCACGTAGAAGGGACTGCTAGGGCAAAAGCCCAAAGATGGATGGAGCTGGGGTAGTTGGAGGACTAGATGAAAGGTTGGTGTGGCTGGAGCTTGCTGAGAAAGCAGGTGAGGAACACAGCATATGGGTGGGAGAGGTGGGCAGGGGTCAGAGTGTCTAGTCTAGGGCTCTGGAGGCCTGGGTTTGGGGAGGGGACCAGATGGATAGATGGATATGAGAGATTTTTAAAAGGAGAATTTGGGGAGGGGGGCCTAGCCCAGCCCCTTCCTGGGAACCCCTCGTGCCCTGGCATCTGTCCTCTCCTCCTAGAAGCTGAATCATGGTTTGGGGTCAGCATAAACTAAAACTTGGGTCTATTTGGTTTCTGCAAACCTTTCTCTCTTCCTGTTACATAAGCACTTCTGCCCTCCGGGGCATCGTGCACCAGGCTTTACAAACTGTCTTTCGTTCTCTCTCTCTCTCTCTCTCTCTCTCTCTCTCTCTCTCTCTCTCTCTCACTAATCTTTGTAAGCTGGGCCTGCAGAGCCCCCCTGAAGCTCTCTGGGAATCTAGTCCTCATCCCACTGAGACCCGTGGAATCCCAGCCAAATGCGGACATCCCAGAGCAGGCAGGGAAGGCGGGAACAGCACAGGTATTGGATCAGACAGACTTTCATTCGAACCCTGCCTCTGCCACTTACTTTCTGTCTGGCTTTTGACAAGACACAGAGCCCCTCTGGGATTTAGCTCTGTGGATTCAGTGGAAATTGAGTCATTTGGTGTATTTCCTGGGAGCACTTTCTAGCCTCCCCTCCCTTTGTGCCAAGGCTGAATGTAAAAGGAGCTACATATGTTGAAGGTTTGGAGCAACCAGAGGGGGCATGAGATTGCAGGGGAGCACAGTAAACATCTTAAAGTGCACATTTCTGTTATTAAAAGTCTTACGGGAATCGCCTGGGGGGAATTTTCACCTGCTGAGTCTGTCCATCACCCTGCCGGTGTCTGGCGGCCAGCTGTGCTGGAATTAAGGGGTTTCCCAGAACCTGGAACTTTCCTGCTGAAACCAGGATAAATCTGATTTAGGAGCGCCGCTCTCCTGCATGGGATCCCAGGAGTCCTTCAGAGGCACGCAGTTCGCCAGCCTCTCTGGGGACTCAGTCAAGGACAGTAGTGCCCGCTGCCTCCCTGACTTGTCCAGTCTCTCCTGCTGCACCAAAGCCCAAGGTCAGGGCTGGAGGAGGCAGAACCTGGTCTGCACTTCTCCAACACCCAAGGGCAAGCTCCCTCCTTGGATCCCTTCAGAAGTGAAAGCCAAAGGGCATCCGGTGTTATTTTGCTGACGTTCCCTCAATCCGTCCCCCACGATCTCGGGGCTGCTGACCAGCAGGACCAGATGGCACCTTTGCAGGAATATCTCACCCCGCTGCCTTTGTGGAGGCTCCGAGCTTCCTGAGAAGCAGCTCTCCTCTCCTTCTGATGGACATGTTTGTGCAGCCCTTCTCGGTGTTCACATGCTTTTTTTCCCTCCCCGTGACTCTGCTGAATTACTTGACACCCAATCCCGGCTTACATTTCACATCCTGGATGACAGCTGACCTTGTCCAGAGGGAGGGAGGGAGGGGGCGAGGGAGGGAGGAGGAAAGGGCAAGACCAGGAGACGGGAAGGAGCCAGACTGCTTCACATTTATGACTCTTCGCAACCATCCCCTTTCTCAGTCCTTCCAGAATGTGGCCCTCCGCATTCCACGTTCCTCTGGGAACTTCCTGATTGCCCAATAAAAGATGCAAATGGCTTTAAGGTCACTCATTGGATCTGACTTTGAAGCCAAGGTCCCTGACTCACTTGAGTGTGTAACATTACCTGTTTAAGCCTCAGTTTCTTCATCTAGAAATGGGGCTAATAATAGTCTATACCTTCCAGTGCTGCGGAGAGCAGATGGGATGATGCTTATCAACAGCTTCGCATACAATCAATGCTAGACACTAGGGATGTGTTCTCCTTTGTAAGTCTCAGAAGTCAGAGCTCTAGCAAGGATTCCTGGACGTGGGCCACTTATTGTTAACTAGAGGTCTGGTGCACGAAATTTGTGCCCTGGGGGAAGAGGGGGTCCATCAGCCCAGTCTGTGCCCTCTCACAGTCTGGAGCCCTCACTCAGACATCCTTAGCACTGCTGTGGAGGCAGCAGAGGCTCCTGCTCTCCAGCCATGAGCCCGCCCGGCTTCTGGCTGAGCAGCGCTCCCTCTGTGGGGGCAGCTCCTGTATTGAGCGTTTGCCCCCTGGTGGTCAGTGTGCATCATAGCGACTGGTGGTTCAACTGTTTGGTTGATTTGCATATTAGCCTTTTGTTATACAGGATAGGAAAGCAAAGTAACCTCTATACATAGAAGTTTTCTCATCTATAAAATGCAAATAATAGAACCTACTCCATAGGATTATTATAAAGGTTAAGTTAAAAAATATATGTCCAATATGCTTGGTACAGGTTCATGATTTCTTATTCCAAACCCACAGGACTTTGCAAGACTTTTGGGGATTAAGAAAAAAAATGTATATGCTGTATATATATATATATATATATATATATATATATATATATATATATACATATATACTTTTATTTGAAATAAATGTATTTTTATTGATTTCAGAGAGGAAGGGAGAGGGAGAGAGAAATAGAAACATCAATGGTGAGAGAGAATCATTGATCAGCTGCCTCCTGCACATCCTCTACTGGGGATCGAGCCCACAATCCAGGCATATATGTGCCTTTGACCAGAATCAAACTTGGGCCCTTTCAGTCTGAAGGCCGATGCTCAATCCACTGAGCCAAACCAGCTAAGTCGTATATGCTGTATTTTGTAACTCCTGAGCCAATTGTGAGTCAGCAACCCATAGTCAAACACATTATTATTTCTAAACTATAACCTTTGAATATCACACTCAGTGAGGGTAATAAAGACTTTAAGTGGCTTTACATTCTTACTTTGTGAGAAAGGCAGGGCATGTAATAAAATTCCCACTTGACAGATAACAAACTAAGGATCAGGGCCATGGTCTGCTCAAGATCACAGGGTCCATGATTGGCAGCACCGGGATCCCTGGGTCTCCAGTCCATCTGTCTCAGGGACTCTTCCCATCATACCACACAGTGCGAAGGACATGACCCTGTTACAACCATTCCCTTTGCTTAATGAGCTTAAGGAAAAAAGAAGCTACTAAATAATAACGTTTAGTAGCTTCTTCTCATCTTCATAAGTGTACATAGGAATCTTTCTTTCCTTCCTTCTTTCCTTCCTTCCTCCTTTCCCTCCCTCTCTCTCTGTCTCTTCCTTCCTTCCTTCCTTCTTTCCTTCCTTCCTTCCTTCCTTCCTTCCTTCCTTCTTTCCTTTCTTCCTTCCTCCCTCCCTTCCTTCCTTCCTTCTTTCCTTTTTTAATTTTTAATCCTCACCCAAGGATATTCTCCCATTAATTTTTAGAAAGAGTGGAAGAGAGAGGGAAAGAAAGAGAGAAACATTGATGTGAGAGAAGCACATCGGTTGGTAGCCTCCTGCATGAGCCCGGACCAGGCACCCGGACTGGGGAGGAACCTGCAACAAAGCTACGTGCCCTTGACTGGAATTGAACCTGGGACCCTTTGATCCACGCTCCGACAGTCTATCCCAATCAGGCTAGGGCTATATAGGTATATTTCTACAATCTTTTCCTATTCTTCATTTCCCACTTTGGTAGGTGGTACATATTTCTCTGTGTTGTCTTGTAATGCAATGCAGTGTAGTGTATTGTCGTTTTCAAAAGCTATAGAGCTTTCCAGAATCTTTATATAACCCAGTTAGCTTAACTATTCCCCTATTGCCGCGCATTTGCATGTTTCCAATTTTGCACTGCTCTAAAATAACGCTCAGTCACGCACTTAAACTCCGCTTTGGGAATGAGCAAGCACATTGATCCGAAAACACCTGTCCCTGGAGCTCCCGGCTGGCGGGCAGCCGTTGGGAGATTGTATTTCCAGGCACGTTGACTATATATTCCTTGTTCCCAATCAACAAATCAATTAGGGTTGGTTGAGTGCCTCCGTGGGGAGCAGGGTGCTCTTTGGCGCTTGGAGGAGGCACGGAAGCATAAGCTGTGTCACTTGTCCTTAGGAAGCTTGTGTGCCACCCGAGAGGCCTTCCAACGTCACACCAGGCCGGGTGTGTGCCAGCCAGTGAGGCTTTCTAAGACGGCAGGGCAGAGGCACTAGGGGAGTAGTTAAGGTAACTGGGTTACATGACGGGTGTGGCCAGAGTGGTGAAAGCAAGAACTTTAAATAGGTCTCTGCTCTGTCCCCCGCCTGTCAAGGACCTGTGATGCTCAGGAGGAAGGTGCTAAAAATGACATGGTGCAAAGGGAAAACAAGGCCAGGGGTTCCAGGAAGCCCTTCCTAACGCATCGTCTTACACAGTGTTCACAGTCAGAGGAACCGTTAAAGGTCAACACGTTGTCCTGTGCATGGAAAGGCTGCCATTCAATACCCAGGCAGGGCACAGGCTGGGGCTGTGGGCTCGATCGCCAGGGTGGGGCACAAGGAGGCAGCCAATGGATGTTTCTCTTCCACATCAATGTTTCTTTCTCTCTCTCCCCCTCTCTCTCAAAGTCCATTTAAAAATCAATATAAAGCACCACTTCCCTGAATCCCTTTGTTGGGGAGGTGGGTGGGTGGGAGGGGGGCAGTTGGCGAAGGACTAGACACCACCTGGTTGCTGGTCCTGTTTAACTTGCCGTGAAGCAAATTGGTTAACCTGCTCTGCCTCCTCCTGCCCACCCGTCAACTAGGAATGACAGGCCGCTCTCCTAGGACGCAGGCCTGGAAGGAAGGTCATTTAGAACCCTGACAAGTGCTGCAGAAAGAACAAACCATTGCTCACATGATCTGAGAGGGCCTGGGGACTGCATCTCACTCACCACCTCACCCCAACACCCAGCACCGTGTGGGGCTGGCACCATAAGCGTTTGCTGAGTGGACCAGGAGAGAACCGGCAGGTGTTACTGTCAGTCCATCAAGGGCAGAGAACCTCACATCATCCCGTCCACACTGAGCCTCAGGAGGAGGCTGACACCTCTCCAACCCGACCCCACACCTGTCATCCCTAGAGCAGTCCCCTCCCTGATCCTGCCACCCCTGAATCCACTCTAAGGAGCCCCTCATTCAGGGCAGCAAGGACCCACGCTTAAAGTTCACCTCCCATCAGCCCCCAGAATGGAGCAGAGGCAGGCACTGCCCTCTGCCCATCTCCTCGGGTTCCCGGGGCTGCAGGACTCATCGTCACAGAGCCTGACCAGTTCTGCTCTCAGCTCCCGCTCCTGGCTGCTGAGCAGGGAACTGTTAGGCCGTAGGGGTCAGCAGCTCCCTGGCCGGCTGAGGACGCCTGGCACCGGAGAGCAGCCAGGCCCTTCCCCACCACCAGCTGGAGTCTCATTCATTCCGTCCTGGTGCAGCCAGCTTGTTGCTCCTGGGCATTTGGTACCCACACAGAGACTGCCGGCTAGCCTGTGCTAAGGAGCCAGTTCAGAGTGGCTCACACCTGGCCCACTGGCTGGACTTTCCCAGGGAGTGTTCCTATATTTCTTAAGTCAATGTCATCCTTCTCCTTGTGATACCTTCGAGGACAAGACAAGCTGTGAGGTCTGCAGCTGTGGGGCTATGAAAACTGGCCATTTTCCAAAGTCTGATTTCTTTGTTTTCATGCATTTCTCTATTTATTCTCTGTCTTCACTACCGGAATGTAAGGTCCAAAGAGCAGGAAGCTGAGAACTGTACCTTAAGCAAAGCAGGTGCTTGTTAGTATTTGTGAGTGAGTGAATGAATAAATGAACCCACAAATTAACTCTTTTGCAATGTTTATTATGCACAAGTGATAATTATCCTATATAATAAAGAGGAAATATGCAAATTGATGGTCACTCTGCTACAAAGATGGCAGCGCCCACAGCGGAAGTGGGGGAGTCCATAACACAAGATGGCTGCACCCACAGTGGAGGCCGAGTTCCCGTAACAAGCCTTAATGAGTAATCAGCAGGGACCTGAGGCTGTGCCCACCCCCCACCCCCATGGGGCTTGACAGGGGACCTCAGGCCACACCCCCACCTGGTGCCAGGCTGGGGACCTGAGGCTGTGCCCCCCACCTCGTGGGGCTTGAGAGGGGTGGGACCTGCTGGGTCTGGATCTAGCCCAATGAATAAATGAATAAAGGGGGGCGGCAGGTCCAGGTCTCGTATGATTTTGAGGTGCACATGGGTTGACAATGACTTGACTCTGGGTTCTGTGGTGGGCCCCAGACTCTGACAGGAGGAAGGTTTTCATATACATTTTACTAATTTTCTTTAATCTCTGACACTTCTATTACAGAGAAAGAGCAAATAGCAATATTAAAATTTTTCCTTTAATTAATCTCCTTTCAATGTGTATGAATTCCATGCACCAGGCCACTAGTTATAAATAATTTATAAGCGACTTTAAAAGGAGATAGTCATTTCCATAGTCCATAAGCAGTAATAACATACACAGTGTCCTGCTTTATTCATTGACTATTCATTCATTTTTTCATTCAATCTTGTGTCTGATCTGTAGTCACATAATGTGCATGTCAGAGCTACAAAATAGGAGACTGAAGTTCTACAAGCATCTGTGATGGGGGCACTTGACCCACTCAGAGGTCAGCGGAAGTTACCTGGGGAAATAAAGTGTGAGCTAAGATGCAAAAGAAAGTCATTTACTGAAGCCAACATGGGGATGGAAGAATGCTTCCAGAAGAGGCGATGGCATGTGAAAGGCCTGGTGATGGGAGGGAGTGCGCATGGAGGAGAAAGCAGGAGGGAGGGTGGGAAGCCAGGAAGTGAGGAGGGCCACGGAGACGGGTCAGCCCCCTTGGTGAGGCCAGAGCAGCAGCAGATGCCGGCAGCATCCAGATGTGCTCAGTTGATGCCCTGGGCCAGGAGAGATGTCACCTCCTCTGGAGCCTGTTCCCCACCCCACAGCCTAGGGTAGGGCTTCTCTGTGTTCCCATGGAAGCCAGCTGCCCCTTATCATTTAACTTACAAACATTCTGTTTTCTTACCTTTCTGTCTCTCCATTTGTGAGCTGCTCGAGGGAAGGGACCTTGCCTAGTCCTCCTATGCCACCAGTGCCTCACAGAGTTCCTGGGACATAGTAGGTACCCCACTAGTGCTTGATGAATGAATGAATGAATGAATGAATGAATGAATGACGTCCCCTCAGACCAGGAATGCGTTGGACAATGTTTGGCTTTCTAGTCAGGAAGCCCTTGCTGAGCTCTGCAGGGTGGGGGTGGGGGTCCCCGCTGCCTTTTGGAGGAGAAAGGATCTAGGTGGCTAGAAAAAGGAAGGTCAGGGGACGCAGTGCAGTTAGTCCCACATGAAAGAAGAAGGGATTGGCAGCGCATCTTTAAGAGGAAGGAGAGATGACCGTTTCAAGGAGGATTTGTTTACCAGGCGCTTAAAACCAATTTCGACAGGTGAAGTTACATGCACTTGTAAGGATGAATGAGAACGCCGGCTGGGTAGGCAGCAGCCTCTTGTGCATTATGCATCAAGCCCTGTCCTCAATGCTTTGCAAGTATTAAACCACTTAAACCCTCATAATAATTGCACGAAGCATTTAACTATGGCTGTGCCTATTTTACAGGTGAGGAAACTGAGGAGCAGGGAGGTTAAGTAGCCACCCCAAACCCAGATACCAAGCAGCCAGGAAGTGACAGAGCCAGGCTCTCGAAGCCAGTCTCTTATCCCCTACCCTGTGCTGCCCTCCAGCTCTCTTTTAAAAGATCTTCCTGGAAGGGCGAAATGATTCTTTCCCATTTTGCAGATGAGAAAACTGAGGCTCAAAGAGCTTCACAGGCCAAAGATCAGCCAGCTGGTAAGTGGCAGAGCCCGGATCTATGATAATAGCGACCCCCACTGCCTCCTGTGTCCCCCGGATGCTCTTGGCTGAGCTCTGAACCTGGTGTTTTCTATGCCACTCCCTCCGCAGCTCAGGGACCTCGGCCAAGGCCTGGCAGATGGCGTGTGCATTTCTAACCTGGCAGCCCCTTATCCACTCCCCATCTCGCCATTCCAGCGCTGAGCTGCTAGCCCGCAGTGACCGCGGCAGGGATACCATCTCAACCTGGCATGGGATTAGGAACAACTAATTCCATCAGCAACTTTTGGGGGGAAAAATAGGTGCAGTTAAAATTATTTATATACCCCTGCTGGACAGGAAGGCGACAGGCTGACCTAGGGGAAGGTGATTAAGGATTCAGCAAGTCAGCATCCCCGGGACCTGCAGGCCTATGGGAGGCCTCCCGGGCAAGGCTTGGAGCCTCAGGCAGACCCTCTGTCTCACCACTTGGATGCCAGGATGTTTTTCCTGGAGCCGCCACCCCTGCTCTCCCGCTCCATTCCTCCGGGGCTGCTTTTGTACGAGGGCTGACAAGCTCAAGGTGCAGCTGAACCTGGGAAAAGGGGAATTGGATCCAACCCAGCCTCTCTGACACAGAGCCCCGGGCCAAGCACATACCCAGGCCTGTCAGGGTCATCCGAACAGCTTGCGAACGCGGGTTACTGTCCCCTCAAGAACCCGACTCAAAAGACATCAGACGCAGGCTTCACTACCCATTTCCTCTTCCTGCAGGTGACCTGCCTCTGTGACAGTCTGTGCCTCGGTTTCCCCATGTGTGGGAACAGAAGTTTTGCAAGCTTCTAGCATACACAGGCTTGACCAAGGGAGTTCTTCCTGAGACAATAACAGGAAAAGTCCCATTTGTGGGCTGAAGAAGGCAGCAGGGTGAGGGTAAGGAGCAGGAGGAGCGTGGTTTTCAGGATCAGGCAGATCTGGGATCAAATCCTAGGTCTGCCTCTTCCTGTCTATGCGAATCTCTGGGCCTTGGACATGAGGACCAATCCAAGCCACAAAACAACCCTCTGAGGTAGGTACTATCTCTAGTCACCTCTTCTACTTGAGAAATGGGGGCACAGAGAGGTAAATTAATTTGCCTAAGGTCACACAGCTTGGAAGGAGCAGAGCCAGGCAAGGAAACTTAGAAGCCGAGAGGTTAAGGACACCCTCTTACCCTGGCCTGCGCTCCTAATCACCACCCTGCGCTGCCCTGCTTCCTATGGCACCTTGAAGAGCAGAATTCTAACCCTAGACCTGACAGTAACTTAGGTCACAGCATCACTTGAGCCTCATGTGTACAATGAGGAGAGAAGACTCCTGACTCTGCACCATGTAGCACTGTCTTAGCCTCTAAGATGTTTCTGAGAGTGTGTTGTCTCTGCCCATTGGCCCACAAAGTGGGGGGACAGTTATCAGGAGACTGCGCCCCCTTTGCCCCACCTTGCCTTCTAGCTTTGGCTTCAAGGGGAAGCAGTGAGGGACAGTGAGGGCGTGTTTCACAGGGCAAGCATGTCAAACTCAAAGGCTAACACGGGCCAAATAAACAAAGTTTAAGTTTATGTGGGCTGCATAAAAAACAAAAGCTTCAATTTTCATAGAAACTCAGGTTTATTTCGATAGAGACATGCTGAATACAAAAGGCTGAAATAAATGAGTGATCATTAACATAAAATAATAGAACATTTAAATAAAAATTATTTTTTTTCTTGAACATTAACTTACCAGACATGAATAACTGCACAAATTAATAAGCATAACACAAATAAACCTATTTTTCTTGTTCTCAGAAAGGGAAATATTTCCTGTTGTGCACACCACACAAGTCAGTCCAAGACTAATGACACGGCAACCAGCTGCTAAAATATTCGCTTCTAGTATTAGTGGAGAGAAATGGTGCGCCTGCTTGTAAGGGGAATAAGGGAAATGAATGCAATACAATTATCATAATCAGTCATTAGTTCATTATTAAATGCTAGAGGCCCAGTGCATGAAATTTGTGCACCGGTAAAGTCCCTAGCAGCTGCCGGCTGCTGGCCAGGTACACCCTCCCTTCCCCCAGCTGCCTGCCAGCTGGGGCCTCCCTTCCTTCTCCATGCTGGCCGACCACACCCCTTGGTCGAATTCCTATACAACTCCCCGTTGAGGGGACAATTTACATACTGCGCTTTTATTATATAGGATTATGTATAATAGGATATTGTAAAAATTAAGTTACAAAAATTGTTATGAAAACGTTTCATACATACTGTTATATTGGCTGGGCGGCAAAAATATTTGTTGTGGGCTGCATGCACCTGTGGCCTGTGAGTTTGACATGCTTGCTCAGGGTTTCCCATGCTTCCTCTCTGAAGCTCCAGAGCGCCACGAGGACAGCGTCTGCCTTCTGGACAATGCGGACCAGACTGATGGGTGGTATCCTTCCCCACATTAGAGTTTCCTTGGCCTCTTGGTTGCACTAGGACCAGTTTAAAGTAATTCTGAGACTCTTGGTATTGGAGGGGCAAGTGTGGCTCACCAGGACACAGAACCTCACCTTCAGCAGCTCTAACCAAGATGGATGGTGTGCCTTCCAATGGCCAGCTCAGCCCCTCCAAGAGAGTCTGAGCCCTCCCTGGCTGGCCAGACAGTTAGGAGTTCTTTCTGGGGTTGGGCTGCAACCTGACTCTCCTGTCAGGTCCACCTTCTGGGCCTAGTGTGGCCGTGTGCAGGAGCGCGGGGTCCCTCTCCTGGGACAGTCCTCTGCCAAGTTGAAGGGAGTCCCTGCCAAGTCTTCTATTTTCTAGATTAAATATCCTCCACTTCTTTCAGTTTGGCATCTTAGGCAAGAGTCCTTCGAGGCTTCTTCCTCACCTCCCCACTCCCTCTCTTCCCAATTTGTTTTAATGGATTTGTCAGGAATCCTGACTCAGGGCCCCTTTCAGAATACAATGAGCCAGCGCTCAGCGGGCCAGCACTACTGCTTTCTGTCTCCCCGTGTCGTGCTCTCCTCCCTTCCCTCCAGCTCTCCAGGTCTTTTTCTGGAAACCGCACCCCAAAGACTTCATCCTTGTGGCCCTTGTTGGGGTTGCCACATCCACCTATGATACTGCCCTCAAGGAGAGTTGATTGGTCAAGATGTTGGCATAACACATGAGCCACTCCACTCAATTCATTTTCTGGTATTTGGGGGCTTGTGTGCCTCTCTGATGATCGAAACCGTGAGACATAAAACTCAATGGCCATTGGCAGCTCTATTAACCAAGATGGAGTAGGTTAAGCTGTGGAACTAACCCTGAAGTGTTAGTGGCTTAATAAAAAAAAAAAATATTTCTTCTCATGCAAGATTTAATGGTATTGGGTACTTCTGAGAAGCTTTCCTCCAATGGGTGAACTCAGGGGTCTCAGAACCTTCTATCCTGAGGCTTCGTCCTCAAAGGATGCATTTCACTTGGAGCTGTGAGGAAGGGGGAGAAGGGAGGAAGGGCTGGGGGAAGGCGTGGAGAAGGCCGCCCGCTCTGAATGGCTTCTGCCTGAAGTGATGCACATTCCTCCCACCCACATCCCCAGTCAGATTTCAGTCTAAGGCTGGGAGATGGAGATGTCATCTTTCTATGGTGAAAAGTAGCAAACTAGCAACAGGAAACTTGTAGCCACCATGGTTTTTTCCGTGCACAGAAAGATGGTCTAATTGCAGGGAGCAAATATAGGCAGAAGAGGTGAGAGGTGGGAAGAAAGTCCCTTATGAGACTGTATCTCAGGCTCACCTGCCTTCCCTGGGACTTGGCTATCTGTGAGATATCACAACGTACATTCCTCCTGAAATGAGCTAATTTTGCATTAGTTTTGGTCACTGACATCTAAAGGAGACTGATATAACACAATCATTGTCTTAACATTATAATGTTACTAGGGGCCCAGTGCACAAAATTCATGCACAGGGGGATCCCTCAGCCCAGCCTGCACTCTCTCTAATCTGGGACCCCTCGAGGGATGTCCAGTTGCCAGTGGGACCAGGCCTAAACAGGCAGTTGGACATCCCTCTCACAATCCAGGACTGCTGGCTCCCAACTGCTTGTCTGCCTTCCTTCCTGATTGCCCCTAACCACTTCTGCCTGTCAGCTTGATCACTCCAGACCACTCCCCTGCAATCCTGGTTAATGCCTAACTGCTCCCCTGCCAGTCTGTTTGCCCTTAATTGCCCTCCCCTGCAGGCCTGGTTGCTCCTAACTGCCCTCCCCTTAAGACCTGGTCTCCCCACAACTCCTCTCCCCTACAGGCCTGGATCCTCCGTCACTGCCCCTCCCTGCAGGCTTGGTCACCCTCAACTTCCCTCTTCTGCTGGCCTAGTCACCCCTAACTGCCCTCCCCTGCAGGCTTGATTGCCCCCACTACCCTCCCTTGAAGGCCTGGTCCCTTCTAACTGCCCTCCCCTGCTGGCCATCTTATAGTGGCCATCTTGTGTCCACCTGGGGGCAGGATCTTTGACCATATAGGGGCAGCCATCTTGTGTGTTGGAGTGATGGTTAATTTGCATATTACTCTTTTATTAGATAGGATAGAGGCCTGGTGCATGAGTGGGGGCCAGCTGGTTTGCCCTGAAGGGTGTCCCGGATCAGGGTGGGTGTTCCCTTAGGACATGGGGTGGCCTGAATGAGGGGCCTGTGGTGGTTTGCAGGCTGGCCATGCCCCCAGCAACCCAAGTGGAGGCACTGGTATTTGGGATTTATTTATCTTTGTAGCCTGAAGGGGAGCCAAGCCTTCTGTTTGCTCCATGGTGGCAGCCATTTCTGTTAGGATTTATTTATCTTCTATAATTGAAACTGTAGTAGAGCTCTGGGCTGGCCAGGGTGTGTGGAAAGCTTGGCTTCCTCCATCACTGGGGAAACTCAAGCCTCCCTCCTGCTTTCTCCATGGCCACAGCATCTTGGTTGGGTTGATTTGCATACTCATTCCTGGTTGGCTGCTGGGTGTGGCTTGTGGTATAGCAGAGTGATGGTTAATTTGCATATTGCCATTTTATTTGATAGGATTAACAGACTAAATAATCACAAATTAAAAAAAAAAAAAACACCAAAAAACCTTTTACTTCAAATCTTCCCATCTGGGCTTCCTTGTCTAGTTTAGGGGTCAGGCAGATGGTGAATATTTTAGACTCTGTGTACTGCACAATCCCTGTCCACTGTAGCATGAAAGGCATCACAGACAGTCAGTCCATAAACAATAAGTGTGGCTGTTCCAGGGAAACCTAGTTGCACTGCATGTTGGACCTAGGCCTTGGTTTGCAAACTCCTGGTCTAGTTGGTTGTTTTTGACCTGAGCTTGGGATTTTCAAGTCTCCCTATTAAACAGAACCTTGTTAGGGTCAACCCATCTTTCAAGTCAGCAAGCATATTTTTTTAAAAATATTTTTATTCATTTCAAAGAGAAAGGGAGAGAGAAACATCAATGATGAGAGAGAATCATGGATCAGCTTCCCCCTGCACACCCACTATTGGGGTTGGGTTGGGTATGGAGATCAAGCCCTCAACCCCAGGCATATGCCCTTGGACCTAATTGAACCTGGGACCCTTTAGTCCACAGGCCGACACTCTATCCACTGAGCCAAACCGGCTAGGGCAGTCAGTGGTCAGCAAACTCATTAGTCAAAAGAGGCAAATAGCAACAGTACAACAATTGAAAATTTTTTTAAGAGCTGAAAACCAACTTCTGCGCATGGACCATGAAGTGGTATTTTGTGGAAGAGTGGCCAAAGAGCTGCATGTGGCTCTCGAGCCGCAGTTTGCCGACCACTGGGCTAGGGCAGCAGGCGTATTTTTGCACCCTGATTCCACCATCCAGCGGAGCAGCTCTGTGTCCTGTGTGCATATCGCATGAGCTTTCAATGACTTAGTGTTCCATCAGGCTCTCAGGCCCCAGAAACTACAGTGGCTGATGACTGTGCTGCCCCTCCTGGCAGAGGACACGGTCGGGGAGAAGCCAGGGCCGCAAAGGGTGGGATGCTTGACAGGGCACCTTGCGGACCACACGGAGCTCGGCCTCTGCTGGCCCGGGGCCAGCTCTCTCTGTTTCTCTCACTTTGTGGAGGGCCTCTGGAGGAGCAGGCGTAATCTGAAGGCTGTTTGCTTCTCTGAAGAACTCTTTTCTCAACACTCATCATTCAATGTGACCATCGAATAATTCCCATCCCCTCTTCTACTGTGTCCTCCAACAACCTGGGCCCCGTCCCTGAGTCTGAGCCATGGAATCCCCCTCTAGGGCTGAGTGGACCTTAGTGTCATCCATCTAATCTCGCGCCTCTCTTTTTACAGAGAAAACTGAAGCCGAGGTGGGAGCAACTTGCCCCAAAGCCCCGAGGGCATCTGTGGGAGAGCCAGCCTGGAACCCAGGGTCCTGCTGCCTCTCTCCGTGTCCTTCCAGAGGGACCCGCCTCCGGTGAGATTCCAGGCCACGAGGCCCCTGGAGCCCTGCTGCTCCAGGCCAGCGAGTGACAGGGAGGACAGGGACAGGGGGAGCTTGTGTATCTGGGCCTCCTCGCCTGCCAATGAAATGAACGGAAGATCTGGTTTTTCTTGGGAAACTCCCTTTTGGTGTGTGGACTGTTTATCATAGGATTGGCTTTAAAGCCACAGCCACTGAAGTGCATGAGCTGCTTTGTAATGTGTCTCTCTTAAACCCGGTTGATGGCGTTTCCTTGTGAATTGCCATTCCTATACGCATTTGCATTTTTTTTCCTGACATAAAGTGCAGTTTTTTTTCCAACAACAAATATGTGTTGTTTTCCCACATCAGTTCTCCAACGGGAGAGAGAGGTCCTCCTCTCCTTGCCTGCACCATGCCTCCACCACCAACGAGGTGTCCACCAATCCCGTTCAATTCAGTTCTCACACCAGCTACCTGGGGTTAGCATCAGATCCCACAAGTTAAAGGACTCAGTCCTACAAGTCTGACCTCTCTTTATTTTTATTTCTTTTTTTTTTTGCATTTTTAAAAATCTTTATTATTCAGATTATTACATTTGTTTCTCTTTTTTTCCCTCCATAGTTCCCCTCCACCCAGCTCCCACCCTTCCCTCTACCCTTACCTCCCTCCCGTTGACCTCATCCATAGGTGTATGATTTTTGTCCAGTCTCTCCCTGTACACCCCTCACCCCTTTCCCCCTGAGAATTATCAGTCCACTCCCTTTCTGTGCTCCCAATTCTATTATATTCACCAGTTTATTCTGTTGATCAAATATTCAATTCCCTTAATTTTCAGATTCACTTGTTGATAGATTATTTCTTTATTTTTTAAATGTATTTTATTCATGTTTTTACAGAGAAGAAGGGAGAGAGATAGAGAGCTAGAAACATCAACGAGAGGGAGACATTGATCAGCTACCTCCTGCACTCCCCCCACTGGAGATGTGCTTGCAACCAAGCTACATGCCCTTCCTTGACTGGAATAGAAACTGGGACCCTTCAGTCTGCAGGCTGATGCTCTATCCACCGAGCCAAACCAGTTTTAGCAAGATTTACCTCTCTTTAGATGCCAACTGCAGGTTGGGGTCCCAGATGACCCTTACTTCTGCCTGACCAATTACAAACAGGGGATTCCCACAACTCCCCACCTCAAATTGGAGAATTCACTGGAACCGTTCACAAACTCAGGAGAATGCTCTACTATGATTAGTGCTTTATTATAAAGGATGCAGCTCAGGGAATAGCCCAATGGAAAACAGGGCATGGGGCGAAATGGGGCGGGGGGCAATAGGAGCTTCAATGCCCTCTCTGGGTGTGTCACCCACCTAGCACCTTGATGGGTTCACCAGTCTGGAAATTCTCCAAATCTCCTTTTCCAGAGTTTTTGTAACTCAATTTCCAGCCACTTCCCCTCACTCTCTGATAGTGTGTTTGTTTTTTTCTGGAGAACAGCCCCCATCCTAAAGCTATGGTCCCCCTCAGGGTCACCTCATTAGCATATCTCTGGTGTGTTCACAGGGGCTTGTTATGAATAACAAAGTACACAGGTGTCAAATTAAAATCTTGCACACCTGAGAATCATATAATGTTATTGACAATGTAACCCCAATAAATTTAAAAATTAATAAATAAATGGAAGACACTCTTATCGAGGGAAGCTCAAGGGTTTTAGGAGTCTGTACCAGCAATCGAACCGGTGGCCTCTTGATGCACAGGGTGACATGCAATCCACTAAGCCACATCCCAGGCTTTTTCTTTCTTTTTTCTTTTTGTTAATGCTCATCCGAGGATATTTTTCCATTGGCTTTTTAGAGAGAGTGGAAGGGAAGAAGGCAGGGGAGGGGGAGAGGAGAGGAGAGGAGAGGAGAGGAGAGGAGAGGAGAGAGAGAGAGAGAGAGAGAGAGAGAGAGAGAGAGAGAGAGAGAGAGAAACATTGATGTAAAAGAGACACATGGATTGGTTGCCTCCCACATATGCCCTGACCAGGGCGGGGATTGAACTTGCAATCCAGGTAGGTGCCCTTGGCTGGGAATTGAACCCGAGACCCATTGGTGTGCTGGCGGGTACTCTAACCACAGAGAAACACCAGCCAGGACAGGATACTCCTTTTCTTAGTACCAATTTCCTCCCTCAGGGTAGAAAATACCATTCTCACACTCCCATTTCCTGCTGTGTCTAGAAACCGGCTTTCCTCTCTTTGCCTGTGCCACACCTTCTGTTTGGAATGCCCTTCTTGTCCCATCAAATGGCAGGTGTATAAAAAGGTTTGGGGCACAGAATACTTTATGATGGTGGTAGCTCTTCTAAGACATGGTGCTCTTAATTTACATTGGGTGGGGGCCTGGAATAAATCATTTCACATGGTCCCAGAACAAACAGAGCTGTGCATTTTATTTTACAGCTTATAGAACTTATTTAACCCAATTTTTTTGTTGGTTCTATCACCTTTCTGAGCATCACCAACAAGTTCTTCCCTATGGGAGGTTGGAAAGACACATGCCCACCTTCCCCTTTCCCCTGAAGCTACATTTGTGGTAAAAAATCATATCCATTTTCCCAAGCCCTGATCCAGTGCTCCCTCCTCTTTGCAGCCTTTGCGGTTCATCCTACAGCACTGTGGACTCTGATTGTTTTGCCGGCAAAGGCTGTTTGCCGGCAAAGGCTATACACATCTAGCTGTTTACCTTTCCCCTGAGCAGTATCGGACAACCATGTAGGCTCACTACATCTAGTCCTGGACTGTAAGAGAGAGAGAGAGGTCAACTACTTAGACAAGAGCCAGGACAGGACGCAGGAGAGCTGGTGATGAAACCAAGGAGGGTGTTCCTTGCTGGTCACCCTCTTTCAAAGGAGAAGCTAGCCTGTGCCTAGTTTTGGTTTACTCTGCCTTCTGCCCTGCTAGACCCATCCTCCATTAGAAACATACATAGTTCTTCTTTAAAAATATATTTTATTAATTTTTTACAGAGAGGAAGGGAGAGGGATAGAGAGTTAGAAACATCGATGAGAGACATCAATCAGCTGCCTCTTGCACGCCCCCTACAGTGGATGTGCCTGAAACCAAGGTACATGCACTTGACCGGAATCAAACCTGGGACCTTTCAGTCCACAGACTGACGCTCTATCCACTGAGCCAAACCGGTTTCGGTCATAGTTCTATTGATAGATATAACTCAAGACTGACAGCTCCAGAAATAACATACCTCTTTTTCAAGGTCAGTGCAAGGCCATAGAGCAGTGGTTCTCAATCTTCCTAATGTCACGACCCTTTAATACAGTTCCTCATGTTGCCGTGACCCCCAACCATAAGATTATTTTCATTGCTACTTCATAACTGTAATTTTGCTACTGTTATGAATGGTAATGTAAATATCCGTGTTTTCCGATGGTCTTAGGCAACCCCTGTGAAAGGGTCATTTGACCCCCAAAGGGGTCGCAACCAACAGGTTGAAAACCGCTGCCATAGAGACAGACACATACTGGTCAACCCACTGAACCAATGGGTGGGACGTTGGCTCCCAGGTAAACAGACCCCCAATCCTCAAGGATGGGGCACTGGGAGTATTGGCAGTCATGGCATGATTTTCATAGACCTTAGGCAGTTGTGTCCTTATGGGCTCATTACTTTATAAAAAATACGTTAAAAATTACATTTTAAGACTACATTGGCCCTGGCCAGTGTGGCTCAGTTACTTGGGCATCCTCCTGTATACCAAAGGGTTGTGGGTTTGATCCCTGGTCAGTGTGAGTGCAGGAGGCAACCAATTGCTGTTTCTCTCACACATTGATGTTTCTCTCTAAAATAAAATTTTTTAAATGTTGGCTCAAAAGGAAAAAAAAAAAGACTACATTGGTATAAAGACAAATTTCATCCAGCCCTGACTCATTTTTATATATTCATTATTAGTATAGTTTCCTGATTTTAAAAGAAATTAAAATTAAAACATTTTGTGGATTTGTATTAGTCTGGGTTTTTCAGAGAAACAGAACCAATAGGAGACACATAGATATAAATATAGACATATAAATATATAAAGAGATTTATCATAAGAGATTGGCTCAAAGCAGTCTTGGAGGCGAAGAAGTCCCCACAGTCCACAGTCAGCAAGCTGAAGACCCAGGAGAGCCAATGGCAAAGTTCTAGTTAGAATCTAAAGGACTGAGCCCAGGGGATGCAGTGTGTAAGGTCCAGACTGAGACGGAAGGCAGGACAAGATCAATGTCCCGTTTGAAGAGAGCCAGGGAGAGAGAACTTCCCTGCTGTGTTTTATTGAAGTTTTCTAACATATTCAACGAGGCCCACCAACATTGAGGAGGGCCATCTGTTTGGTGGTCTACCACTTCCAATGTCAATCTTGTACAGAAACGCACAGACACAGCCGGGGTAATGCTTAACCAAATATCTGGGCACCTCCTGGCCAGGTCAAGCTGGCACGTAAAATTAACCCTGGCAGGGCCTCAGGCACTCTGTCTAGTGAGCCTAGTGGGGAAAGCTGTCCTGAGTGCCCTGGGCCTTTTCTTGGAGTTACCACTTCATGAATGGGCCCACAGGAGAGATGGCTCTGCACACACAGTGATTATCTGGGCTTGCTGACAGGGGTCTTGAGCTTGGGGACCGATGCCCATGCATGTTAATCTCTAGTTGGGAGAAGTGTGTGTGTGTGTGTGTGTGTGAATAGGGCCTTGGAGGACTGACTTTCCATCTATCTGTCACAAACCATCTCTACCCCTTGTCAGACATCTCTGGTGTAGGCTGAGCCCCCAGGAGATGAAGTCTGCCAAGCTTCCTCTAAGTCAGAGGAGCATGAACTTGGACCACAGGTTGGTTTGCTTTCTTTGAAATTTGATCTTTTATTCTCAAAATGCCATCTAAATTTTGCATTCTATACCATCATATTCATATTTATTTCCCCCCAAAATAGTTGAGTAAAAGCTGATGCTCCGTGTTTATCCTGTGGCTTCATTATTCCTGAAATATTGGCCCTCTTACTGGGAGAAAAGTGGATTAGAGAGAAGGGCCAGCTCCCAGGCTTTTTGTCAGAGGCTAATGACACTCCAACAGTTGAGATTAATATTGTGCCATCTTCCCCTCTCTTCCTCTGCCCATTTGGTGGTGGAGAAAGGCCTAGGGAAGGGTGCCCATTCGCTCATTGTGTCAAAGCAGGAGGTGAAATAGAATCAAGGCAGCACCAGGGAGAACTGAAGATCTGCCAAGTGTGTCTTCCGTGCTCTAGGCAGGATCTGGGCACAGGGTAAAAGGAGGGAAGCAAAGGTTTCACAGCTAAGATTTTCAGTTAAATCCTACCCACCTGCGTATTCAAACCGCAGATCACAGTCCGTGCCGCCGAGGCTCATTTCATGTCACTTTACATCCATATCAAGGAGGTTTGAACTTTGGGAAAACAAACACTGACCCAGCTTCCAAAACGTCAGCCTTCCTGCTGTTTATTTTTAGTTCTTTGGATGTGTGCAGATCGTCACCAGCGCAGTGAAGAAAATGCAGATGCTCCCCATAATGACCTGGCTAATAAATCATGGCTGAAAGGCTGCTGGGGACAGGGTGTGCTCTGACCTTGCTGGGGAGGTAGCTGTGTCTGAGGAACAAATGAGATGGGTTGGAGGTGGAGGTGGACAGTGCACCCTGAGAGAAGGTTCGAGTCAGGGTGGAATAAGTCAAAGAATGGGCTTCTCAGAATGAGGGATGTGGTGTGTGTTTGTGTGTGTATGGTGTGTGTGTCTTTGTGTGAGATGTGTGTTTGAGGGGGTGTGGTGGGGAATAAGAAAGAAACTGGGGAAATCTAGTCATGGGTTATGAACCACAGAAGGGAGACTCTGGTCATGATGGGTCTATTCCAGGGGGTTAATGGGCATCCAATGTTTTGGGCATCCAAAAATCGATTTCTTACCTAGCCGATGTCGCTCAGTGGTTGAGTGTTGACCTATGAACCAAGAAGTCATGGTTGGATTCCTGGTCAGGGCACATGCCCAGATTGTGGGCTCAGTCCCCAATAGGGGACCTGCAGGAGGTAGCCAATCAACAATTCTCTCTCATCATCGATGTTTCTATTTCTCTCTTCCTCTTCTTTTCCCTCTGAAATCAATTAAAATATATATTTTAAAAAATTGATTTCTCCTTTTTTTGGGTTGAATTTTTTCTTGAAATTCTTTTTTGCTTAAGCCAGTTTGAGTTGGGTTTCAATCATGGCAAGTAAAAGATCCCTAAACAGACCATGGAAGAGCCCAGTGAAAGAACATCAGCCTGAAAGACAGGAGACCCAGGTTCTAGTCCTGGCTCTGGCACAAGCCAGGCTGTGATTTTGGGCAAGTCATTCTCCCTTTTGGACTCAATTGCCTCATTTGTAAAAAGTTGAGTGGTTTTCAGATTTTGGATTTCATGAACCAGTTTAAATAATCATAAAGAACCACATCATTAACAACTATTTCCAACATTTTATAAAAGAAAGAATGTTTTGCCCTAATCAGTTTGGCTCAGTGGATAGAGCATCCGTCTGCAGACTGAAGGGTCCCAGGTTTGATTCCAGTCAAGGGCATGTGCGTTGGTTTCAGGCACATCCCCAGTAGAGGGTGTGCAGGAGGTGGCTGATGGCTGTTTCTTTCTCATCGATGTTTCTAATTCTCTATCCTTCTCCTTTCCTCTCTGTAAAAAAATCAGTAATATATATATATATATATATTTTAAAGAAAGAATGTTTTAACACCAAAAATGTAAGGGACAAAATTGAACGTGGAACAAATTTAGAAATCCACTAGATTGATTGCAACTTCCCCATATTACCCCACCCTAGACTGAGAGGAAGCATCATCATAGACGGGCACTGCTCCCCTGCCCGGAGCTTGGTGACTATTGAATTTCAGGCACTCCCGGGTCCATCTTTAGGCTCTAATGTGGTAGGATCAATCTTTCAGCTCTGCACCTTTTCCCAAAATTGCCAGTCTGTGCATTGTCAGTAGCCCAGCCCTTAGCCATCTTTCCCTTCTCTGCAGCGGAGAGAGGGAAGTGTCTACCACAGTAAAGAGACATTTCCCCCTAAAAGAAGCACGCTCATGAAAACCTACTGCTATCGCTATAGCTGCTACTAAAATCCAACAAGAGCCCATTTCGGACATTATTCTAAACACTTCACATGTTTAGTGTTGAAAAAGCTAATTCAAATTTCACAACACCCCCTCTCCCCCGAGAAAGGCATAATTATTATTCACAGATTGCCCAGGAGGACTTTGAGGCACAGAGACAAAACAATGAAGCCACATAGTATTGAGTTCATCTTGAACTTTCCTGACTCTGCAGAGGTCAGACTAAAACGTATGTGTCTGTCTAAGGCTTGGGGCATGTAGAGTGAGGCTCACTCTCTTGAATCTTGTAATCCCACCTACTTCAGGACCTGCTGCTTGTCCCGTCCCCTGATGGATGGTCTCCGTAAGTGTCCAATAACAACACAATAGCAGTAGTCGCCATCTCTCTTGATGGTCTGTGTGTGAGGCACTTGGCTTCCATCCTCTCGCTTTGTCCTTCCTCCCATAGGAAAGATGTCGTTTCTCTTTCTTGGGTGACCTTCCTGCAGCTTAGAGAGGTGACCTGCCCAAGGTCACACCGCTGGCTGAGGTTTGAACTGAGGTCTTCCTAACTCTAAAGCTCCTACTTTGAACCTCAAAATGGTCCCACTATGAAGTCAGAAATAGAAAGTTCTCAGAGAAGGGACGTCACAGACCCAAGCCAGGTAGGAGCAGAAAACAACACCAGGCCCAGGTCTCTGTGCTTCCGAGGTTCCTGTCCCAGTGCAGGAGCACCCCACCTTAGACGCTGGTCCAGAGCATCCCATCCTGAGAGCTCTTGCCAAGATAACCCAACGTGGCCTTGGTGAGATATTCATGGGGAGGGAGCTCATGGATGGGCCGGAAAGGAGGGTACCAGGTTGGGTGCAGAAGGTCCCAAGTGCAAACTGGTTTCTTGGTGGTATCTCTCAGCCCTGACTCTTTTTTTTTTTTAATTTTTAAAATTTATTTATTTTAGAGAGAGAGGGAAGGAGAGAGAAACATTGATTTGTTGTTCTGCCTACCTATTGATTCATTGGTTGATTCTTATATAGCCCTGAGCTGGGATCAAACACACAACCTTGGTGTATCAGGCAGATGCTCTACCCAACTGAGCTCCTACCTCACTGTCCTCAGCCTCGTTTTCCCAGCCCACAAAATGGGATTAACAGGCCTAATGGGAGAGGCTGGGAAGGAATAGGAGACAATGACTTCCTTGAAGACCTTGTCCTGTTCCATCACCCCTCCTGGTCCCCTCCCTCCTGTCAGTCTTCCTCACTGACATAAATGGCACCACCATGGTCAGGCTGCTCATGCTGGAAGTCCAAGATTCAGCCTCACTTCTTCCCTCTTCCTCACTGCAGCCATCAGCAAGTCCTCTAGGTCCACCTCCCAAATATGTCTCAGCCCCCCACCTCTCTCTCCACTCCATCCAGGAGTCTAAACCTGTGTCCTCCCTCACCCACAGCCACAGTGATGCTTGAACATTTAAATCAGATCATGTCATTTTCCTAAAACCCTTCAGTGATTTCCTCTTTTACTCAGACAAAAACCAAAATCCTAAACGTGGCCAGACTGGCTTGGCCCCTGCCCTCCCCTCCAATCACCTCAGCCCATAGGACCTCACCCTCGTCCACTGAACCCCAACCCCAATGAACTTGAAGTTTCTAGAATACAAGCTCTTTCCCTCCGATTCTCCTCCTGAAAAAAAATACTCAACGGTGTTCAACATGCTGTCTGCACAATTCTCCCTCTACCCCCAATTCAGTGCAAAAATCCCTGGTCAGTAAAATATCCCGATGAAAGGATTGCACCTCGCACTGCGGCTTTAACACGAGAGAGGATGATAACAGTTATCAGCGGGGAAATGGGGGTCCCAGGTGAGAAGAGGGAGAGGGTGACATCCAGGCAGATACGGCTTGAGACAGGAATCCTGGAGTTCTTTTTGTGTAAGTGTTCTTGTTAACTCTTCGCGTGACTGTCCTGGGGGTTTCACAAATATATGAGGAGGATGAATTTCTAAAACAATCTGTAGAACAAGATGCAGCATGACGGACACCCACGCCTTTCCTCTCTCCTGTTGTGGCCCTGGCTGAGGCTCTGCAGTCACCTTTATTCCCTCCTAAGCGCTGTGCATGCCCAGGGCCTGTCGCTTGAAACACAGCGTAGTCCTGCAAACGTTCCCTCCTCTGTCTGCAGTTCGCTGAGTTTAGCGGCTCTCACACGCCGCTGAAATCCCGAGCCAGCCTGAGAAGATCATGAGCTACTTGATAAGGTTCGGATCTTCCAGGTCTGAAGCACGGCCCTGGAATCTGCATTTCTACAAACTTCCCCTGGTGATTCTCAGGCAGAGGGGCCTCAGACTGCCCTTGGAGAAACACGGACTTAGACATCCTTGTACAAGTGGCTGATTTTTAATTTTTAAAGCGATGCTGCAATGAAGACCTTGTAGAAATCATGTTTTCTTTTGCACTTTTTTTTTTTTTTTTTAATGCATCTCCTTAAAAGCGGACTGTGGAACCAAAGGATAGCTAGCAATCGCTTTGTAGTGCTGGCCAAGCTAAGTCTCCAGGGAATCTGAATAATTGAACATTAACTTTTAGCATTTAAATGGATTTTCATAACAATGTGAGAGCTGCTCAAATTGCAAGTTCAAGGTTTATAGTGGGGCTGCTCATTTTTCTGTGCAAAGCTTGGCGTGTGAACGACCCGCTCATTTCCTCTCTCTACTTATCAGAAAAGGAGCAGGATGCGGGCCTTTTATAGCTATATCAGCTCCTTGGCTATTTTGGATGAAAAGCTTTATTTGCCGCATGTATTTCTCCCCCTCCTGTGGCTTTCATTTTTGTATTTGCTTTATTACGGTCTGTGGCACAAAAGGCTTTTTAAAACACATTTGGTTCCATCTATTCTGGCCCCTGGATCTATTTCTTCAATAGACAAAATGTTTCCTCCTCATCCCAGTCAAAATACATCTCCTTTTCCATTTACTTCTCTGGCTTTTTATGACCCATTTGAAATGCATTGTAGTGGATGGTGTGAAAGAATATGGATATAAGCTAATTCTAATCCCGGCTGATGTCCTAGCACTTAGGTGATGTTTTTTAAATAGTCACTCTTTCTTCGAGCATTGTGTTGATGCTATTCATCTAACATCAACTTCTTAAATAAGTTGAATTTGCCCCTATGTATTTTATTCTATTCCCCTGGCCAATTTTTCTTGTCTTTACTCCAATAAAATATAGTGACAGCTGTCTAGTTAGTCTAAGTTACCCCAAAACATTTTTAGCCCACTAATACTCCAAATGAATTTTACTGTTTATTATTTTTTAATCCTTCCCCACGAATATGTTTTTATTAATTTGAGAGAGGAAGAGAGAGAGAGAGAGAGAAGGAAACATCTATGTGAGAGAGAAACATCGATTGGTTGCCTCCCATACGCACCCCAAACGGGAATCAAACCCGAAACCTAGGTATGTGGCCTGATTAAGAATCGAACCCGCAACTTTTTGGTCTGTAGGACAATGCTCCAACCAACTGAGCCACCTGGACAGGGCTTACTTTTTATTTTTTAAACCCTACTATGCCACTCTTTGTGTCTTTAATTTATATTCCATTGTAATTTTAACTTTAGTTAGATTTCATAATCAGAATCAGGGTGTAGCTCTTCATTCACTCATGTTTTCCTTTAAAATTTTATTTGAAAAAGTATCATTTAGTCCAAGTTAAATTAATTTCCAACTAGTTAAGGGGGGTGGGGGGAAGAGGCGCTTTCCTTTTCCTTTCCCCAGTCCCACTCTTTCTCTTACTCTCATGCTCACTAAAACACAGGCGTTTTGACCCGAAAGCCATGAAGATAAAGTGATACACTTCCCCTTATCCCCCCCTCTACATGCCTCCCCCCAACGGCCCAGCATATGTTGCTTCTTGGCCTCTGCCAGCAGCCTGTGAGCTGCTCTTGGAGACCCTATTTGTCTCCCCCCTCCTCCTCCTCCCCCTCCCTGTAAGGTGGGCAGAGTTGTCCCAGCGCCCCCTTCCTAGGTTAGGACACCGCTGGTCAAGGAAGGTGCAGAGAGTTCTAGAAGTGGCCATCCCTCCTTATTAAAAAACAAACAGGAAGCTATCATGTACTTGAATAAGTATCCCCTCAAAACGCGTGTTCCCACAGAACCTCAGAATGTGACCATGTTCAGGAGCAGGGTCTTCACAGATGTAACTAGTGAAACGGAGGCCATACTTGGATTCTAATAGGCCCTAAATCCAATGACTGGTGTCTTTACAAAAGGGAAAACAGCCCTGGCTGGTTTGGCTCAGTGATTAGAGTGTCAGGTCTTGGACGGAAGGGTCTTGGCTTTGATTTCTATTCAAGGGCATGTATCTTGGTTGCAGGCTCAATCTCTGGCCCTGGGTTGGGGACATGCAGGAGGCAACCAATTGATAATGTCTCACATCGATGTTTCTCTCTCTTTCTCTCTCTTTACCTCCACTCTCTGTAAAAATCAATGGGAAAAATATCCTTGGGTGAAGATTTTAATGTGCAATGAAAGGGGAAAAGTGAGAGAGAGAGAAAGAGAGAGAGAGAGAGAGAGAGAGAGAGAGGGAAAGAGAGAGAGAGAGAGAGAAAGAGAGAGAGAGAGAAAGAGAGAGAGAGAACACACACACACACACACACATACACACACACACACACAGAGAGAGAGAGGAAGAATGCCATGTGACAACAAAGGCAGACATGGGAGTGATGCGCCTACAGACCACGGAGTGCCAAGGATTGTCGGCAGCCACCAGAAACTCAGAAACTGGGGGAGAGGCCAGGAACAGACGTTCCCTCAGCCTCCACAAGGAACCAGACTTGCCAATACCTTGATTCCAGACTCCTGGCCCGCAGAGCTGTGCGAGAATACGTGTCTGTTGATGTAAGCCACGCCGTCTGTGGTATTGTGTTTGGCAGCCCCAGGAGGCTGGCCCACGCAGGATCCTCGGTCTCGCCTGAAAGCATCCCAACCCGACTTAACGGGGGGATTATCTGGCTCTCAGGGCAGAAGCCTCCTTGTAAACCTGCCCCAGCGCAGAGAATGAACAGTCCCCGCTGGAATGTAAATACTCAAGAAATGATGGGAGTTTTCCTGTTGCCTGACCAAACACAAGTCTCTCTTTGTAGAAGGCGAACTATTTATAGCATACCGCAAGTCTGCGAACCCAGGACCCTTTCGCCAGGGAGGCAGTGTGGCATAACCCGCAGGGGCTCAGAACAAGGGTCTACACCTTGCCCTGCCTGGTACCAGAGGTGTAACTCTAAGCAGGTCACTTACGAGTAATCTCTTCCGAGTTAGACTCCCAATCTGTAAACAGAGACAATAAAATTGTATCCCTGACATAGTTGAGGGAGTCGTCCCGGGAGCTGATGAGATAATTTATGGGAAATCATTGTGGAAACGGGAAGGCGTTGGGCAGGTGTTACGGCCAATAGCGGTTGCCTGCGGGGCAGGAGGGACAGGGTGGAAGTGTGGGAGGGACACGGGCTTCTCACTGTACCTCTTTTTGTTCCTTGCGTCTATTGAAAAACATTTGTTAAAAAACCCTTTTAATGTGCAATGAAGGGCGAAAAGCAAAAAAACCTGCGTGGCTTCCAATGTCACCCAAAGATGATATCTGGAGGTGTGAGCACCGATGGCCTGGAGTGGGAACCTCCGTCCCCCTCCCTACCTCCACCCCCACCCTGGCTCCTGGTGTGGAAGCTTCTGGGATACAACCCAGGTCACACCTCCTGAAGCATCTTTCCCTTCTCCTGTTAACTCGGAGTGTGGAAACTAGAATTGGGTGCTCAGCCCTGGTCTCATTTATCTTTCTGAGTCTGGAGAGAATGGGACCCTCCTGCTAAGTGGTTGGGGCAACTTCCAGGATTACATGTAAAGACAAGGCATGTTCGGAAGACGTTTTCCCAGAGCATGCTGAGGTCTTAGGCACGCCCCAAAGGCAATAGAGAATGACTGCTTCCCTAGGAATCCCCAGGGAATGGGAGAGGGAAACGGAGCCCTGAGGTCCACTCCTTTGCCCCACCCCTGCCAGGTGCTGAGGGGCCCTCCAGGGTCCTGAGGTCTCATCTGGGCCCTCCTCCTTGGCTCTATGTCCTGGGGCCACGTCTGACACTTGCCACCAGCCCCTCACTGCCAAGACTCCAGCTTCTCCTCACGTCACCACTGGCCTCCCCCCTGAGCTCTGCGCCATTGACCATCAACATGAGCTGGTCAATAGGACACTCCACACGGTTGCCTCTCTACCCCCAGAGAAAGGCCCCCTTTCTTCCTTACTTGGGGTGGGGGACTTACAGCAAAGTCACTTGAGCCCCCAACAGGAAGGTCCTTTCAGCTGGGCACTTTGTTTTTGAGTCAGAGCCACCAGGCCAGGATCCTTCCTCCCCCGCCCCCAGCAATTTCCCCCTCTCTGTGCCCTGGTGTCATTTTCCCCAAACCTCCTCTCCCCAGCCCCGACTGTAGACCGATGAATGCCAACTGTGCCCAGGATTCAGGATCTGTCCCAGGCAGCCCTGGGTCGGGTGTGTGGTTTTGTTGGGCATAAGAGGGGACTGGAATGTGTGATGATGGCCTGTCTCCTTGTGCCGTTGGACCTGAGCCTGGGCTCCAACCGAGACCTACCCAGGCGTGCTCTCCTCTGAGGGGGTTTAAAAGGGGCGCTGCGACTCCCTTTACGCTGCAGTGCTTCCGCTCCGGAGTGAATCCCAGCTCCACAGTTCACAAGCCATGTGATCTTGAGCAAGTAATGTAATCTCTTGGAATCTTGGCATATTTTGTTTGTTTTGTTTTTTGTTTTGTTCATTTGTCAAATGAAGATCAGCTGGGCACCAGAGCTGGTGAAGGACTTAACTGAGATAATGCATACAAAGGGGGTAGTGTTGGTCCCTGGCAAGTGGTAAGTGGTTAATAAATGTCAGAATGGTCTTGTTTCTAGTTAGGGCTTCAGCCCCATAGAGCTTTGTGGCCAGGAGTAAGTGTTTTACTTCTGCTGGCTCTTTTTTGATGTAAAATGAGAGGATAGGTCTTGAGCCTTGATATTCCTCCCAACTTTATGGGTATAAAAGTTGGAATTCCCTTTGACCCTAATGGGGTAATTCCTGCCATTAGTATCATCAGATGAGGTGGCTTCCCACGGGGTGAAATCAGGGAGGCTGCCAAAGTCCATGGGACTTCTCCAAACCCAAGCCCGTTTCTGTCTGCATGCCAGGGCAGTGGTGGGAGGGGCTGTGGGGAGCTTGTCTGTGCGAGAAGCCTGGTAGATGGCTAATTCTCAAAGAAGAAGGGCCAGGCCCAGGCCTACCTGAGAAAACAGGTTCTGAGATCGAAGAAAGGGGTAGTGCTGGGTATGTCAGGAGCCTGCCTCACACTGAGTCCTAATGAGAAAGGAGGTTGTGAGGAGAGGCTGAACAGGCATTGTGCGCACTGGTTACACGCCGGCTGCAGAGCCTGAAGGCCTGGGTTTGCGTCTTGGATCTTCCATTTACCAGCTGTGCGACCTTAGTCAAAGTACCGAAACTCTCTGTTTTCTCAAGTTTCTCATTGTGAAATAGGTAGTAACAACAGTTTCCCCTGATGGCTGTTATGAAGACTAAATGTACATAAGTACTTAGAAAAGTCCTGGCGTGATAAGTGCTAGGTGAGTGCTTGGTGTGAAATGAATACAGTGGTACCTCGAGATACGAGTTTAATTAGTTCCGTAACCTTGAGGCGTGGGAAACTATGAGACGCCCAAGTCGCGGTAAACTGGTGGGTCATGTGCAGCCTGCCGATCCGAGCAATTACTCCTATCTCAACTGTTGCTCGTATTTCAAAGCAAAAATCGCTCGCTCGACAGCTCGTATCTCAAAAATCTCGTATGTTAGGGCACTCGTATCTCGAGGTACTACTGTACTATTATAACTAGAGGCCCGATGCACAGAATTCGTGCAAGGGGCCGGCCTCCCCCTTTCCTCTCCCCCCCCCCCACACCTCTCTGCTGTCATGGCTTCGTTTGGAAGATCATCTGGATTAATTAGCATATTACACTTTTATTATTATAGACTAGAGGCCTCTTGCGGGACCCAGCATCAAGTCCCCACCCACCTGTGTGTGCACGCAGCCCGCCCACCTTGAAGACAGTTGTGGGCGGAGATAAGGAGAGTTTCCTGCCCTAACCTTTCCTTCTCAGGAGCACTGAAATTGACCTTCGTTGGAAGACGAGAATTGAACAGAGCAACACTTACTGTTCCCATAAAGAAATCATATGACGTTCAGCAGGTGCCTTTTGGCATTTGGTCGTGATGGCGTGACGGTGTCCTGGCCATGGGGTTTTTATAATAGAGATAGGAAACAAGGTACTGCTTTGGGCTTTGTATGGGAGGAGCAGCGTCCCTATAATGTTGCAGCAGAAACAGTCAGAGGCATCTCTATACTGACTGTGGCATTCTGGGGTGTAGGTGGAACTCCCTACAACACCCTCTGGCAAGTTTTAGAAATGTGTGCGAGGGATTTTTTGGACGGTCCCATAACAGTGGCAGAATATGCCAGAAAATGGTGTCTTACGGTTACTGTAAGCCCTCAATGCAGGGGCCTGAGAGAACTAAGGTGACCCCACCATTATTAGGGATCAAATCCTTTGGGATGGACCACAAAGAGAATTGTCCTCTGCTATTAGCTCCTCAGTGCAAATGGGTTTCTCAGATTAGCCAATACCTCAGTGGAACCGGAGGGGATAAGAACTGAAAGTGGATGTGGCAGGGCAGTGGGTGCCGCTCTGTGTAGGGCAGCAGGTGGGTGGGGCCATGGGTGCAGGCAGGAAGCTCGGACTGTTTTGGGTGTAGTGAGCAGATTCCAGAGAGGAAGGAAGGAAGCACCCATCAAAGGTGGCCTGTTTCAGCCTGGCTTCAGGGCCACCGGGTTCATTGTTGGCAGAATTTCAGTGGGCCACAGCCCGCCAGGGTTGCCTCCTCCTCTCCTGGCTTTGGTGGACCAAGGACCTTACCAGGCCAGGGACCAAATCCACCATATGGGGCTTGTCTGCCCCCTAGTGGATACGATGTAGAAGTTCTCTTAAAATTGGAATATATGTTTAAAAATAAAGTGTGTATTATGTAATTCATATAAAAATAAGATAGCATTTGGTTAGTACTTTACAATGAGTTATAAGGCACTGTCACAAATATTAGCTTTATGGCTTGAGTGTAGATCCCACTCCCCACAGCCACCTGAGCTTCTCTGATTTCTCCTCGTGGGTGGGGGAAGGAGCCTGGGGCCGGGAGCAGCCTGGGAAGGACTGGGTGAGTTCCGACTCCTCTGAGGCCTTGGGTCCTCGCTCCATCCACTGGACCCAAAAGCGAGCTGGAGAATGTGACAGCCCCCTGCACTGAGCCACACCGTCCCCTTCACACAGTGGTCCTGGCGCTCGGACATGCCTCAGGCCAGAACTGCTCAGAGTTGTCTTTGCTGTCGCACTCAAGCCCCAGATCTTCAGACTCTCAGTTCCTCTTAAAACCGGACACAAAGTCTGCCCCTTCTGTGCCACTGCTGAAGGTAAGCACACGGGACCACCCGAGAGGCTGACGGGTTGTCCCTACAGGGAAGGGAGTGGCAGGTATGAAACCTCCGACAGGGCAGGTTACAGAGGTTCCGCACTTTCCAGGGTCTCCCCGCCATGGTCCCTGGTCTTTGGTTCCTCACGCCTCTGCTGAGATCACGGAAAACCCAGAGGGTGAGCTCAAATCTTCCTCCCGCCTCAGTGGCTCGGTCAGATGCTATCCGCCTGGACAACGTTCTCCTTTTTTTTTTTTTTTTGTGGAGCATGTCCTAGACTCTGTGGCTCTGATTTTCTTCCTGCAGGAAAAGGTCATCTGAGAGTCACACTGAATATTTTAAATGTTTGATGTTGTGTTTTGGGTTTTGATGTGTTATTTTGAGAAACCACTTAGAGATGTTTTGTTTTGGGCAGCCTAAGCGAGCCATTAAGATGATTTCATCCCTAGAATTTAACTTTGTTTCCCCAGGCGAGACAA